>OW386289.2:42846597-42944597 GCA_936432065.2 Rutpela maculata
TATATTTTTAAACACCCCATCCCTACCCGACACTGGTGTTTTCTTGCACGAGAAGTTAAAGGACGAAGCGTTAGTTGTTTTCTGATTTGCAAAACTCACCGACATGGATCAAGGAATTTCTTATAATTTATGGAATTTTTATTTTTTTATTTCCCGCATTCCTACCCGACACTGATTTTTCCATGCACGAAAAGTTAAAGGGCGAAACGCCAGTTATCTTTCTAATATGCAAAACTCTCCGACATTGATCAAAGAATTTTTAATAAAATATCTAATATTTATTTTTGTAAACCTCCATTCCTACCCGACACTGTTTTTTTCTTGCACGAGAAGTTAAAGGACGAAACGTTAGTAGCTTTCTGATATGCAAAACTCACCGACATTGATTAATAAATTTTTAATAAAATATCTAATATTTATTTTTGTAAACCCCCACATTCCTACCCGACACTGGTTTTTTCTTGCACGAGAAGTTAAAGGACGAAACATTAGTAGCTTTCTGATATGCAAAACTCACCGACATTGATTAATGAATTTTTAATAAATCATCTAATATTTATGTTTGTAAAGCCCCCATTTCTACCCGACACTGTTTTTTTCTTGCACGAGAAGTTAAAGGACGAAACGTTAGTTGCCTTCCGATGTGCAACACTCTCCGACATTGATCAATAAATTTTTAATAAAATATCAAATATTTATTTTTGTAAACCCCCCATTCCTACCCGACATTGTTTTTTTCGTGAACGAGAAGTTAAATGACGAAACGTTAGTTGCTTTCTGATATGCAAAACACACCGACATGGAACAAGGAGTTTTTAATAATTTATGGAATATTTATTTTTTTAAACCACTCATTTCTACCCGACACTGGTTTTTTCTTGCACGAGAAGTTAAAGGACGATACGTTAGTTGTTTTCTGATTGCAAAATTCTCCGACATTGATCAAGGAATTTTTAATAAAATATCTAATATTTATTTTTGTAAACCCCCCAATTCCTACCCGACACTGGTTTTTTCCTGCACGAGAAGTTAGAGGACGAAACGTTAGTAGCTTTCTGATATGCAAAACTCACCGACATTGATTAATGCATTTTTAATCAAATATCTAATATTTATTTTTGTAAACCCCCCATTCCTACCCGACACTGATTTGTTCGTACAGGAGATGTTAAAGGACGAAACGTTAGTAGCTTTCTGATATGCAAAACTCACCGACATTGATTAATGAATTTTTAATAAAATATCTAATATTTATTTTTGTAAAACCCCCATTCCTACCCGACACTGGTTTTTTCTTGCACGAGAAGTTAAAGGACGAAACGTTAGTAGCTTTCTGATATGCAAAACTCACCGACATTGATTAATGAATTTTTAATATACTATCTAATATTTATTTTTGTAAACCCCCCATTCCTACCCGACATTGTTTTTTTCGTGAACGAGAAGTTAAATGACGAAACGTTAGTTGCTTTCTGATATGCAAAACACACCGACATGGAACAAGGAGTTTTTAATAATTTATGGAATATTTATTTTTTTAAACCACTCATTTCTACCCGACACTGGTTTTTTTTTGCACGAGAAGTTAAAGGACGAAACGTTAGTTGTTTTCTGATTGCAAAATTCTCCGACATCGATCAAGGAATTTTTAATAAAATATCTAATATTTATTTTTGTAAACCCCCCAATTCCTACCCGACACTGGTTTTTTCCTGCACGAGAAGTTAAAGGACGAAACGTTAGTAGCTTTCTGATATGCAAAACTCACCGACATTGATTAATGAATTTTTAATAAAATATCTAATATTTATTTTTGTAAACCCCCCATTCCTACCCGACACTGGTTTTTTCTTGCACGAGAAGTTAAAGGACGAAACGTTAGTAGCTTTCTGATATGCAAAACTCACCGACATTGATTAATGAATTTTTAATAAACTATCTAATATTTATTTTTGTAAAGCCCCCATTCCTACCCGACACTGTTTTTTTCTTGAACGAGAAGTTAAAGGACGAAACGTTAGTTACCTTCCGATGTGCAAAACTGTCCGACATTGATCAATGAATTTTTAATAAAATATCTAATATTTATTTTTGTAAACCCCCTATTCCTGCCCGACATTGCTTTTTTCCTGCACAAGAAGTTATAGGACGAAACGTTAGTTGCTTTCCAATGTGCAAAACTCTCCGACATTGATCAATGAATTTTTAATAAAGTATCTAATATTTATTTTTGTAAACCCCCTATTTCTGCCCGACACTGGTTTTTTCCTGCACGAGAAGTTATAGGACGAAACAATAGTTGCTTTCCAATGTGCAAAACTCTCCGACATTGATCAATGAATTTTTAATAAAATAATTAATATTTATTTTTGTAAACCCCCCATTCCCACCGACACTGTTTTTTTTCGTGAACGAGAAGTTAAATGACGAAACGTTAGTTGCTTTCTGATATGCAAAACGCACCGACATGGAACAAGGAATTTTTAATAATTTATGGAATGTTTATTTTTTTAAACCACTCATTCCTACCCGACACTGGTTTTTTCTTGCACGAGGAGTTAAGGGACGAAGCGTTAGTTGTTTTCTGATATGCAAAACTCACCGACATGGATCAAGGAATTTTTTATTATTTATCGAATATTTCTTTTTTTAAACCTCTCATTCCTACCAGACACTGTTTTCTTCGTGCACGAGAAGTCAATGGACGAAACGCTAGTTGCTTTCTGAGATGCAAGTCTCTCCGACATGGATCAAGGAATTTTTAATTTAATCGAATATTTATTTTTTAAACGCCTCATTCCTATCCGACATTGTTTTTTTCGTGAACGAGAAGTTAAATGACGAAACGTCAGTTGTTTTCTGATATGCAAAACACACCGACCTGGAACAAGGAATTTTTAATAATTTATATTTATATTTATATTTTTAAACACCCCATCCCTACCCGACACTGGTGTTTTCTTGCACGAGAAGTTAAAGGACGAAGCGTTAGTTGTTTTCTGATTTGCAAAACTCACCGACATGGATCAAGGAATTTCTTATAATTTATGGAATTTTTATTTTTTTATTTCCCTCATTCCTACCCGACACTGATTTTTCCATGCACGAAAAGTTAAAGGGCGAAACGCCAGTTGCTTTCTAATATGCAAAACTCTCCGACATTGATCAAGGAATTTTTAATAAAATATCTAATATTTATTTTTGTAAACCTCCATTCCTACCCGACACTGTTTTTTTCTTGCACGAGAAGTTAAAGGACGAAACGTTAGTAGCTTTCTGATATGCAAAACTCACCGACATTGATTAATAAATTTTTAATAAAATATCTAATATTTATTTTTGTAAACCCCCACATTCCTACCCGACACTGGTTTTTTCTTGCACGAGAAGTTAAAGGACGAAACATTAGTAGCTTTCTGATATGCAAAACTCACCGACATTGATTAATGAATTTTTAATAAATCATCTAATATTTATTTTTGTAAAGCCCCCATTTCTACCCGACACTGTTTTTTTCTTGCACGAGAAGTTAAAGGACGAAACGTTAGTTGCCTTCCGATGTGCAACACTCTCCGACATTGATCAATAAATTTTTAATAAAATATCAAATATTTATTTTTGTAAACCCCCCATTCCTACCCGACATTGTTTTTTTCGTGAACGAGAAGTTAAATGACGAAACGTTAGTTGCTTTCTGATATGCAAAACACACCGACATGGAACAAGGAGTTTTTAATAATTTATGGAATATTTATTTTTTTAAACCACTCATTTCTACCCGACACTGGTTTTTTCTTGCACGAGAAGTTAAAGGACGAAACGTTAGTTGTTTTCTGATTGCAAAATTCTCCGACATTGATCAAGGAATTTTTAATAAAATATCTAATATTTATTTTTGTAAACCCCCCAATTCCTACCCGACACTGGTTTTTTCCTGCACGAGAAGTTAGAGGACGAAACGTTAGTAGCTTTCTGATATGCAAAACTCACCGACATTGATTAATGCATTTTTAATCAAATATCTAATATTTATTTTTGTAAACCCCCCATTCCTACCCGACACTGATTTGTTCGTACAGGAGATGTTAAAGGACGAAACGTTAGTAGCTTTCTGATATGCAAAACTCACCGACATTGATTAACGAATTTTTAATAAAATGTCTAATATTTATTTTTGTAAACCCCCCATTCCTACCCGACACTGTTTTTTTCTTGCACGAGAAGTTAAAGGACGAAACTTTAGTTGCCTTCCGATGTGAAAAACTCACCGACATGGATCAAGGAATTTTTAGTAAAATATCGAATTTTTATTTTTGTAAACCCTTTATTACGACCCGACAATGACTTTTAATTCCTTCAAATTACATAAAAACATTATTTTTCTAACATTTTTAATTCACTTCTAATGCCTGGAGACTTTGGGATTGTGTTACTTTATAAGAAAGCTGTCTTACAAACAGTGTTGCCACATTGCAAAACCGTGGCTGAAAAATCGTGGCTGTTTTCACATCCATCAAGCTCAGGTAATGTCTAATGACTTGACGTTTGCTTTCATTAAATCCGTACCGTCGTTAGACTCAAGGCCGAAGACCAAGGGTTTTGTATTGGTGTCAGGATGAAGTAATAAATATCTGGGTATACCGAAGTGTTATTCTAAAAGAAAATGTCTAAATTAGTTCAGATGAGATCCTAATGCAGAGTCATCAGAGACGATGCAAGTCTTAGAGTGCTTTACTACCACATTGCACGCATTTGGTATCGCCCAGATCATATCATGCCATACGTGCTCCAAAAAATCGAGGCGGTCATAGTGAACAGCAAGTGCAGAATATACTGAAATTATTCCTTCCCAACAACCTAAAAGCTGGATGCTACCAATCCAGGCATAGTATTTCTGGACGTACCTAATTGAAAATAGCATATGTTATTCAACCTGTCCAGCAGAGAAAAATGTTACAACGAAAGAAATCAGAACAGAATAACAGGACATATACCTTTAGTTATGTACAAGGCAGCAAATAAAAAAAAATCGCCATATCACTAGACCTGAAGTTCAATAACTGATTCGATAATCATATCTGGATAACAGGAGCATTTTAGTTCAAGGGCAATAAGGAAAATACTGAATCAGGTATAATATGTATGCTTGTGTTTGAAACACATGCCATGATAAATCCCATGGACTTTCATGACATGGTGACAACTACCTCGATTGCACTGGATATAATGCAGAGACGATACAACTATTGCTCTTAATGGTATATTACAATAAATAAAAAAAATAACTTTTAGAGTTTAATGACGAATACCTCTGTCCAGAATGAAATAAAATTAATAGTAGGTATTATTTATTATTTGTTATTTTATGTTTAGCGTTCATGTTTTTTCTTTGTTTATTTTATGAATAACTGTTGTTTTTAGTTTTATTTCCTTCTATCCAAATAAGCAAGTTAAAGTTATATTCAAATGATTTTAACACAACTTTCACTTGATATTATGAACACTCCATTAAAAAAACAAAATGTACGGATAGAACGAGAATGAAAAAAAATTGCTCTCAATTAAGATTGTAAATATTTTTCAGGATGAGCATTTTTTAAGCTGCATTTCTCCTGGGAAAATTATCGGTGGCTCAGCTCATCTCTGTTTATTTGGTTTATCTCCTTTTATCTGCGTTTTATATTTGGTCGATTATTTATAAGAAAAACCGCGGTTAATATTTATACGAAAATTCCTTGAATGAAGGTTTTTAAAATAAAATTAGGCCGAATAGCCGTAATTTCGCATTATTTGTTTAGTTTGTGCGAACTGTAATAAAAGTCATGTTTTAAACTGTTCCGAGAAAGACATAAAATGGAAGAGTTAACTCATAGGATTGATTATACGAACATATTTTTGAAATTCTGTTACTATTTCGCTAACAACATAATGAACCTCATTTGTATGTAATCTTGTAAATGATTTGAATTTTATTTATAACTATTATCCAACTAACAAGAAACAACTTTATTACAATTCTAATTACGCGTGGATAAAAATAGTTACATAGGGTATTCAACTACTCAACTATAACAAAAACATGTAGATAATTATATTTAGACCTGCACGTATCAAGTCATCAAAATGTTGGAGGTAAATCAGTTTTTAAACCAGCTTCAAATCAAAAAGTTTTTTCAGATGGTGTAAAAATATACGGGGTGCTCCATTTAAAGAACCGAAGTAAAGTTCATATATCCGAAATGGGACTTTCAGAAAACCTGAAGTGATTTTTTGAAAATACATATGATTTTTTATAACTTTTATTTTTGGACATTTTCACGTAAAAATAACGAAGCTAAATGGGGTTCTAATGTTCGCATGACCACCCCGTACCTAAAAATAATCGAATCCCTGAAATTATCCAATTCTTGTCGTTGTCTTGTTGTAGGTGGACAATGCTTTCCAAGGACATTTGCAACCTTATTTGCTAATGCTAGTGGGGACACTTTAAAGTTTAAAGAACTTGAGGAAATTTTTAATTTTCCACTCTGCAAATGGTTCCATCTGTTAAAAAAAGAATCCCTGTAAAATATTACTGAGGCAAGATAAAGGGGAGGGGTGCCCACAGTACACATCATATTTATAACGGAAATATATGTAATTGATTAAATACTTTTGTTAAGAACTTGTTTAATTCATATTTTTTGTAACTAGCAACATTTATCTCTAAAATGATTAATGCGTCATCAGGCTATATAAATATTGATTTTATCTACGTTATGAGTATAAAATGTCTCTTATACCACCATAAGTTCGTAGTCTAGAAAAAAATATCTGTAAAATAAAACTCCCGTTTCAATCTTCCCCTATTTCACTAAAAAAAAAAATACACAACTTTTTATCATAAATAGTACTAAATACTAGCCTAAATCTACTGTAATAACAAAATTAATATTTTTTACATAATTCTAAAGCTTGTGTAGCGATTCTTTTTTACATTTGGGAAACGTGATTTATAATCATGCAGAGCTTGGAGTAAAATTTTTTTTGATCTTAATTTTTTTGTTAAAATTTCATTTTAGTCACCAATAAGCTTGACACTTCCTTTAACTGCATCATTTACAACTTTTACAATATTAAAACAGTGTTTATAAAACTCATTTTCACTTCAAGTTGCTGGATCACTGTCTAAGAATTCTCTAGGCAAGCTTAATTTCTCAAAAAATTGTTTAGTGTTCTTGCATATGAAGTCCTGAACTTCCTTGTTTTTAATGTCGTTAATGTCATGAATCATAAGTAGTTTAATGCCTTCTTCATTTGCTGTTTTTTTATTCAAAGCTTCAACGACAGCTCCCTTGGTCACTCAACATGTGTGACGAAATGCGCCTGGACGATGAAAGGCTTCAACAAAAAGTTTAGAAATCATACAAAATTCTTTATAATCATTAGGGAGTTGCTGCAGTTTTAAAGATGAATCTACGAAATTTGCAATTTTAGCTTTAACTGGCTGTAAAATATGTTTAATTTTTTCTACCTGAAATCTAGTGTTTAAATAACCCATATTGAATGCTGCAATGTCACAACACAAGGCTTACTACTTACTACCTTATCTTCCAAATTCTACTCGGCAATCACCTTATAAGCTGTTACGGCTTATTCTTTTCCTGTTGAATTCATACCAAAACGGGTATTCCAAGTAGTTGCTAAATATCTCCACTGGTACTTAGACAGCAAGCCTATCGACATTTTCCATTCCAGTTAGAGAAGATAAAAGTTTTCCGTCCCAATGGACTATGCCAGCAACTCTCCGAAAACCGTCTTTAATTTTGCAGATCCTTCTAGAGCGCTGAGGTGTGGTTCTGCTTATGGACAATAATGTAGTGTCATATCCTAGTGCTCTTCTGCTGCAGCCGTCAAAATATGAACTTCGAACATGTTGTTTATTTTGTAGGCATCAAATCCAGGGATTTTATTAATTTATGCACCCGTAAATATTCCGGGAAAACTTAAATGCAAATAATAAATTGTACCATGGTCATTTGCAACGTATTTAAACCAGTAAAACATTCTCTATGCCTAGAAAGTTATCTACAAATTTTCGCCTGCTTGCGGCACGGGTTTCCGCTGTCTGATTCATCCGAAATTTTCACATACATTATTCCTAGTATGGTGGAACATTTTCGTAAGGTGGGCAGCAAAAAATTCAAAAATAAAAAAATTACACCTCCCTATAGAGATGGGCCACCCTAATTGCAGCCCCAAGCACCAAGTCCATATTTTGAAATTATACCTTTTTAAAGTCATCTGTTCCGAAGCTGAATTTTAACACATCAATCTTGTAAAATTAATCTAAATAAAATTTAGATTTAAACAGTCGGATATTTGCAATGGTCTAAAAGATTATTTTTCATTCCACAATTAAGGCTTTTAGGCTAACATAGGGCACATCCACAGCGATTAGTATCAAACAATCCCCAAGCCAATATTTCTAGTGCAATATTGCTTTCTTGAATAATGGTAGTAGAGGTGGATGAAGTAAAAATTCGAGACCTAAGCTTCTCTTATATATACTAAATACCAATTTTACTTACAATCTTACTTGCTTGATTTATCTATTTACCTCCATTTACCCTAAATTTACCCCCCAACTATTCAACGGAATAAGTTCAAAATATAATCTAGTACCAGATGTCGTTAAAATACATAAGTGTACAAAATTTCCAGTCAATATCTTAAACGGTTCCAGGTTAATCGTCTGCACAAAAAAACATGATATTCTAAGCCTATTTGAACAATAAAAATTTTCATTTTTTCTGCCTTACTATACTTCCACTGGATGTGGAAGCAAAATAGCGGATCCGATTACGCAATCAAGTGAATCTTTGCACATTTACTGACCACACAAACCAAACTATTAATTTAAAGTTAAAGCTGACTAACATTTCGTTGGCAATCCTGCTGAAAGTATTTAGCAGTAATAAAAGCTGCAGTGATTCATTATCTGTCGTCATATTGAACGCAATCTAGAGTTCAGGAAATTTTATTATAGGCATGCAACATTTAGTAGGCCATGGTCAAGCCCATCAGGATTTTGTGTGAAATATTTAATCTAAAGTTAAATGTCTTCGCTTTTGCGAGTTTAAAGTTCATTCGGTACACCGCTTCTTTGTCGTCTGGTGTTGATACGGAGTGATATCTGTATTACAAGTTCTGCGAATAGATTTTATTACTAAATTTCCCGGATTGTAATCAATATTAGCACAAAGCGAAAGAAATATTTTTATCATGAAAATCCTACTCCAAGTTTTATGTATCACTATTCCTTATAATTGTAGAAGAATGCATCTGTTAAAGGGTTTTGTAACTGGAAGAGATTTATACGGAGTAAAAAGATTATTGGTAATCTTTTGTTTAATTATCATTATCACAGAGTTTATATTACCTGTTTGTCATTAAAGACACATAAAGTGCTAATCACTATTTTGATTTTGCTTTTATACTATCAAGTTCCTCTACCAGCGTTGCTATAATTATCAAAACAAACCTAAGGCATAAGCACACATATACTCTCAAATGAAAAACGACATCTATTTAAATATGCAAATGTAGGGGCGGCTTTTAGGATGGGGATGGTATAATTATACAGTTCCTAGTAACAATGTACAATTCATATTACGAAGTCCTTCAGAAATCCATAAAAATGTCGTAATTCCTTCTTCAATTGGACCGTATTATAGAAAGAAATCATACCACAAAAATTTAAAAGATGATTTTTAGTGAATTTAAATGTAAAATCAAGGAATATACCATCCTTGATTTTTTAACTCAAAGTGGGCTGCGTCCATTTTGTCTATTCCCAAAGATGGGATTACTACACGAATTTTGTTTAAAGAACTGAAAACCAAATTCCAACCGAGATATTAAATTATTTTAATGTTTTCTCCTATAGAATTCAATGAGACGCCTGGCGTAAGGTGAGAAAAAATTGGAAACATTTTGTTTAGTCTCAAAGGACCCCGCACAAAATGATTTTGGACCTCACTGAAAATGCCTGCATTTTTAATGTGTCAGTTTATGACCTCTTGATCAAAAGTCCTCATGGGTGCAAGACCGAAAAGTTGACAGTTTTTGCAATACGAGGGATGGGAGGTCACCTATCGCCTTTTCTGAGATAACTAAATAGATGTCTGTGTGACGGATTTCGATTTTCTTTACGTTTTACCTTTCTTTTGAGGTATCACAAAGGTTAACTTGCTATTTAAAAAAAAAGTTGGGGTGGCCGGGGATGGGGGTGTGTAAAACTAAATATTATAAATTGCACCAAAAGTTGCGTAATTGAAAATATTCGATTACTCAGGGTGTATACTAAATCGTAGTTTCGAAATTCCTTGACTTTTCCAGGTTTTCCAGGACGTTTCAATCAAATTCTAGAAGATTTTTCTGTTGCTTGTCAAAGAATAAACATAATTTTATATTATTATTATTAAAATTTTATCAAAACAACTAGTATGGTAACTAGAGATTTTAACTTAGGAATAGCGTCGTATGAACTGGATTGAATTTTCTTCTTTGACAATTTTATTAGTAAATGCATCAAAGAAAAGTTTCTATATTATGCGGGGGCTTATTAATTTATAGGGGGCGAATGCCACCCTTTTCAGAGGATGGCACCTAAAAAGAAATCTAATTTTGAGAAGAAAAGGCTCTATGCAACTTTTCTTAGAAATTAACAGTCTTTAAGTTATAACGACTGAAAAAATGGGGTTTTTGTCAAATAATCTGAAAAGTTAAGCGAAAAAATGCTAGAACCAAATAAGAAAACTAATAAACTGAGGACGAATTTCGTTTTTTTTTAATTTCTGTAGAATTAATGATTTCGGGGATTGGAACAGCAGAATGCCGCGCTGTGGTGAATGTAAGGTTGGACGGGGCGGTCCGGTTCGGCTAAGAACGACAATTAAGTGGTAAGTTGATAATCCCATTCGTCTGGCGCAAATTCTCAAACAACAATAGAATTAGCTATGCTGCCACAAGGGCCTTAAACTAATTAAAAACTACACTACGAAGTTGCTGCACTGTGCGCGCACAGTTCACTGAAAAAAATTTGATTACTGTCACGGGAAAACAGAACCCAAAGAAAAAACCCGTTCGAAGTAATGTCCACCCTGGTGGTCTTCCTGTCTCCAGGAAAATAGGGGAAAAATAAAAGTTATGGTTTTAAAAGTTGTAATTTTTAAGAGGTTATCGGCCGAGAAATGAGTTTTAGGACAAAAAGAGCAAAAAAAAGTACAAAAACAATGAACAAATAGAAAAGGAATAGAAGGGGGTTAAAATTGTAAAGTTAATAGGTAAAGATAAAGATATAGTATAGACAGGTTATGGTAGGGATCAGGTTTATCCTGTTTTCCAGAAAGTATACACCCTGAATTACTCCCATCCCCAGCCACTCAACTTTTCTTTTCAAATAGGAACCTACCCTTTGTGATACAATAAAGGTAATTTAACAGGCTATTCAACGGCGTAAAGAAATCTCTATTCTTTATGCATGTCTAGTTGCCCCAGGAAAGGAGATTGGTGATCTTCATCTCGCGTGTTACAAAAACTATCAATTTTTCGGTTTTACACCCATGGGGACTTTTGATCAGGAAGTCATAAACGGACACGTATCAAATATTCAGACATTTTCAGTGAGGTCCAAAATCTTATCATTTTGTGCGGGGTATTTGGCGATAAAAAATTAAATTTCGTCGGAATTGCATTAAGATTTTTTAATTAGATATTTTAGGAGTAACTGATAGCGAATCTGATCAAAAATAAAGAATTCACAATATCGAATCAGCTATAATTGCAATAGATGTAGATGTACGTAAAATTTGAAACATGGAAGTTTCAAGATTATCTGATAACAAGTCAAACAGTAATGCCTATTTACGATTAAAATAAGGGATGTTTTCTTGACTGCGTGGGTGCTAATTTAAAGAGAACACTAAAAAAGGCGAGAAAATTAAAAAAAAATTTAATCGCCTTCAAGAAAGGTCGCTAAAATTGTAAAATATAATTTCACCTCGTACAGTTAATTGAACCTTATTACCTAATATTGATATTGAAGTGGGTTGAAATTAAGTTTGAATTTGTTGTTTGTTCATATTTGCATCGACCTAAAAAATCAAAAATTTTTTTTCTTAAATTTTTTTCTTACAGCTTTGCTGCCGGGTTCTTTACTAAAATTAAGTTTTGTGTAGAAACCGTCCCTGTCTTAGGTGGCCTTTGCAACTAGTTATTTTATTATGTCTACAATTAAAATATAACTGCAAGCCACGAAAGGAAAAGAATATTCGCTAATAGTCATATTCGTTGAGCACGTCCACGGTGAAGCACTAAAAACCAGTTATAGTTTATTTTATTTATCAAAAACAACGGCAGAACTCCTTAGAATAAAATACAAAATGAGAACAAGGTAGCACTTTGTAGATTACAATAATTTATTTGCAAGAAACAAGGCTTACACACCATTTGTGGATCGTGAGAAAGGAATAAGGTAAAGCGAGGCAGGTTCAGCTCGAGATATTTGTCATACAATGTGCTATTACCATAATTTGAATTTCTTTCTAAAACCAAAGGCACAATGCAAGTGGATGCATTCCACTTAGTATGCTATTCCTTTCTGTTATACGCGTTGCTCAAACTAATAAAACGATATGGTTTTTAGCATATTTATTGCTACAGAAACAAGTAGCGTTAACACATTAGTAATAATTTAGTACCTTCCTAATTACAAACTGCGTTTTGCTTGCGTTTTATGCTTCAAAACTGCTTCCACATCCAAATTTTTGGTGTGGGTGGTAGCGGGGGTGGCTAATGCCAAAAAATTTTTTGAGGCCTTTGGTTCCTGCAATTCCAATTTTATGGGCTCTTATTGCTTGCTTTACCTATTTACCCCCCTAACACTCCAACGGAAGGAAGACTAAAATACATACGTGTACCAAATTTAAAGTGAATATCGTAAGCCGTTCCTGACTAAGCGTGTGCATAAAAAAAGTTAGAGACAGACAGAATTTTTTATTTTGCTCAAACTTAAAAATCGCGACGCGACGTTTCATGACATTTCAGCCGAAAAAATTTTTCTTGGCAATACGATACTTCCACATGTGGATATGGAAGCAATACATTAAACTAGAAACAAGCTAAAAACGTACTCTTCGCCTGTTCACTGAACTTTTTATATAATTGTTACACATTCTATAGGATACTCTTCGCAGTTTTTTGTAAATAGTGTCAGTTTTAGACATTTTTTAATTTTATAGTACGTAGTTGGTAAAAGACAGTGTAAAATAAAGTAAAAATAAAAAAAACATACCAAACCCCATTTGGGTTTCAAGTCAAAAGCGTAAGAACTACGCCACCATCTTACACGTAAAAAATGTAAATTTTTACATTATAAGACACGAGCTAAAATCATATTTTCACGGTTGTATATTACATTATGAAATGAATATTTGTAAAATATATAAATATTTAGATATTAAAGTGAAATATCATTCCACCAGATTTCTATTCAATTACAAAAACATAAAAATCAAATTTTTTTTTTCAAATTTAAATCATTAATAACATTTTATTTACCGATCGATTTTGTTAAAAAACAATATGGTTCTTCCTCTAGCTAACACTAACTTACTGTCCAAATTTCAATACAATCGGATTTTTCTTTTTTGAGTTATCGTGCTTACAAGAAACGTGACGGACGGACATTTTGAAAGTTGTTCAGAATTCGTTCACTAACACAATGATATGAAATTTTTTTGTCTGCGAGCGATATTTACGGTTTTAGAAATGTGCCGATCAAATGCAATAAATATACTCTTCGTTTTCATATTTCATAATCTGTTAAGTTTGCTGTCAAAGTGACCGTGATATATTGTCGAGGTCTACGTCTACGTAATGTAGTGGAAGTATGTATAATAATAGTAAAAAAAAATTGAATTTTTTTTGCTTAAATAGGCTTAAAATATTATGAAACATCGAGATTTTAAGTTTGAACAAAAAAAAAATGTTTGTTGATCTGTCTGTAACTTTTTTGGCACGATTACTCTGGAACAGTTTATGATATTGGCTTTAATTTACACCTATGTATTATAAGGAGATCTGGAACTAGATGATATTTTGATCTTATTCCGTTGATGAGTTCGGGGGTAAAAGGGGGATAAATTTGGGTAAACATATAAAGCAAGCAAGAGTTCATAAAATTGGGATTTCGTGTATGCACTCTCAAAATTTTCTTGGCGTCAGTCACCTCCATTAACAGTCCCATTACCATCTGCACCCCATTTATGAAAGGAGGTAAAAATATAAAAATGTGATTTAGTGTGTGTACAAGAATCAAAGGTCTCAAAATTTTTTTGTCATTAATCCCCACCCCATTATTAACCCTAGAACGGTATCGATATTTTATAGTACTGTATTGGTATCGTACGTAAATTTTACGTACATATTTTTTCTATAAGCTTTATGCTAAAATGCAGTTGAATAAATTAATAAAACTCAATTAATATTGTGCTTAAAGGTTTATTTTGCCAAGTAAATATACAATATACATGGTAACTTAAATAAGTAATGATCAAAGTAAATTTACTAGCTTCCTCCAAGTCTTCATCTGTTAAACCTCGTTTCGACATTGCAAACGTTTATTGGTATCGGACACGTAAAAATCATAAACTAATTAGCGGGTAGGGGCCGTTCAAAAATTACGTAACGCAAATTTTGATCAAATTTGCCCCCTCCCTCCCCCTTGTCACATGTTGTCACGAAGATACCCCCCTAAATAAATTACGTTACGAATTTCACTCCCCCCCCAATCAAAATAAGATTTTTTTTAATGTCATATATATATTATAGTACCGTGTAAACTTGGTTTGTCTTGTGACTAAGGACAAACCTTGTGCAGTTTATACAAAAATAGCTGTTTTTTTTCAGATCAGAATTTTCGTGGAAAAAAGAATAACATTACGTTACACAACACTTGATGCCCCCCCCCCCCCATGTCACAAGTTGTCACGCCTTTAAGTACTCTCCCCCTCCCCCTCCCCCCCAAGAGCGTTACGTAATTTTTGAACGGTCCCTTATTGGTAACGATGCGTAATATTTACGTATAGAGCTCCAGAAAATAATAAATGTAACCTCTAGTACGAGCACTTGCGTTTTGGCAATGAAAACAGTCTATCGCTAAGATATTTAGGGAAGCATATCTGGTGGGTCGAGAAAATTTGCTGGCGTATGGCTCTGTAAATGCAAATTATTAATCCTACACACGTAAATTTTACGTACGATACCGTTCTAGGGTTAAGGGAGGTAAAAAAAAATAAAACTATGATATAATGTGTGTACAAAAGGTACGTGAAGTTAGCACCCCACATTATTGAAAATTTTGCTCGGATTTGTTTGCGATGGTTTACGAAGATATGCGATTGTGATTTTTTCGTTTACGATAATAGTTTTTGAGAATCTCACTCGAAACCCCAAATCCCCAACATGGAATTTCGAAGAAAATTATTTTTGCGATCGTTTGCGATTACTTTATTTTCGTTTGCGACGTTGCCGTTTCCCAGAAAAATCAAATAATAATAATACATCCCATCAGTCCCAGCACCCCAACATTAGAATATCGAAAAAATTCTTTTTGCGTTCGTTTGAGATTCATTTGCGAAGATATGCGATTGTGATTTTTTTGTTTGCGAAGCAATAGTTTTGGAGAACCCCACTCACGAAACTTTAAACAACCTCAAATCCCCAACATTGGAATTTCGGAAAAACTTTTTTTGAGATCGTTTGCAAACTTTTGCGATCACATTATTTTCATTTGCGACGTTGCCGTTTCCTAGAAAAATCCAAAAATCCTTCTTTTTTGATATTAGCCACCCCATTACCACTCTCTCCCCATTACTGAAGAGGGTAAAAAAATAAAATTGTGATTTAGTGTGTGCACAAGAACCAAAGGCAGGTAATCCAGAGGCGATCCGAGGCCACACTGTGCAATCTGGGCTAATCTGGAGGC
The DNA here is from genome assembly GCA_936432065.2 of Rutpela maculata. NCBI lineage: Eukaryota > Metazoa > Arthropoda > Insecta > Coleoptera > Cerambycidae > Rutpela > Rutpela maculata. Next base: position 42,862,628 of record OW386289.2, read on the forward strand.
GATTTGGGGAGATATTGCCAACATTGAGGCAATATTTCATCCCGCAGTGTTCGCGTGAGTTAACCCTACAGTCGATTTGTCATTTAACTCGTGAATAATTCCTACAAGGATTTTTCCTTTTTTATAATGTAGGAAGGTTGCCACAATCATTAATTAATGTTTTCCACAAAAGTATCATTGCCGCTATGACGCCGAGGTTATGTTGAAAAAATGACAGATTATCTCTATTAGATCTATTCTAAAATTAGGTATTACCAATATCGTACGACATAAAAAGTTACAACTTTAATTTAAACGATTATTATCCATTATTAATATTTTACGATTTACAGCCGTCAGAAAGGTTAGAATTTGTGCTTCACTGCAAATTTTTTCAATTAGGTCTGTCCCTGTTGCTCCTACGTAGCAATTAGCTATTATCATTATTGTTATTATCAATGTAGATTATAAAATTTCCCAAAACCTCAATTGAAACAACAATTTTCTTTCATGATCAATTGTTTGAAGATTATGGCAGCTCAAAATTTTGAAAATTTTCTATATTTCGCCCCCCGTTGTTCCAACATCGTTAATGTTCATCATTAATTTTGTAATCAATAAAATTGCCTTAAAGTAACGTGCAGATGATATTTGGCGTCAAGGGAAATGAGATCACCACCTTCTAATACTGCCAACAACTGAGTTTCTAGCAGTTCTGTTGTCATTTTTCGTATGATCGTATCAGCTGTTAATGTTCGAAATTCGTGAAGAAGTCCATCGCTTTCACGACATAACAAACACGCCATTTTGTCACTCGCTCCACGCCGGGACCGTTTATCCACAGTTGTGTTGCCTGCTGAAGTATTTCCCCTCTTTTTAGCTCTATCCAACTTCAAATTGATGAACTTAACGTAACAAGATTTGTCCCACGCACCATGGTTTTGGACCAGTTCATCTGCATTCATATCGCTTCCAAAATTTAGTTTCACTGGCAATGACTCCAGTCTAAGCTCATTGATATTGTTCAAGAAAGATCGGCATGGTGTTTTGTCTTCGATTCTATGTGCATTGAGTGGACATTTTAGATTTTCTGAAGTTGTTTTCTGACAGATCATGCACTTGTTCCAATCCATCTTGTATTACAATTCAATCCGAAACAAAATAAAAAAGACATATAAGAAAATGTGGACACTCCGGACAAAACAGTTAATCGGTGAATAGTTTGTAATTGGTACGTATATTAGTGAATAAATATATAGTGTGATACATTTAGAAATTGCGTAGTTGTATTCCCTGACCCCAAATATGTATACTTAGACACCAAGTTTGTGGTCCTAAGTGATTTAGAAGTCGATAAATTGATAATATACCTATATTTCAAAATTACCGCTATAAAATCCAAGATGGCCAACGGAGGAGTTGGTTCCTATCAAAAATCGAAAGCTACGTACCTAACTAGTACTTAGAAAAAATTTGGTATTTTTGTCGGGTGTGTCCACATTAACGCGAAATTCGATGTTAAGCTGCCCCACTATTTAACAAACTCTGAATAATATTGAGCATATTTAAATAATTTTTCTACACAGTGAACACAGGTATTCAATTACAAATTAATATTGGAAGTCATTATATTTCTATTGAAATATTATATATATTTAACGAAATAGTTTTATTAATGCAAAAAGCGCACCATTCATGACATTAAATATTTACTTGTGCGTGCGATAGCACTTCCTTTTGACTACAAATTACATTTCTCATTGTGTTACTGTCTGCCGTCTGCAATTTTTTCGTGATTTGAATAAATTATCATTTCACTTTCTGCGTTCACAAGAATATGTAGAGTCTCTTGGCAATAAAAAATAAACGGGGGAAGGGTGAACAAACGGAGGTTTGCTTTCTAACGTAAATCTTAGGAAACGTAGATCATATTATAAAAAAAAAATTAAAAGATAACTTTGAAACGAGATCCCGTAACTCTCATTTAACGTATTTTTCGGTAACTCTCGTTTTTATTAATAACTGGCTCAAAAAGCGTAACTGAGATTTGTACGTTTAAAAAGTGAGGTCGGTTAAATGAGCTCATATAACAATTTCTTTATCGTATAATTTTAAAATTTCAATTAATAGATATGAAAAAAAAACAGAGTTTTATCAACACGGTCACTCATTCAAATTAATTATCAAATGTACAGCCCCGCGAAACGAGGCGTTGTCAAACGTGACGTCACATCAGTCGATCCACTGATCGGTGTTCCTACCGCATTTACAGGTTTATTTTTTAACATTTCTTAATGATTTTCAAACAAATGGAAAGCTTACTTTTTCTAGATTCAGGTGCTGCTCAAGTATTCTCGAAATTGTTGTTAACAAATGTTGCAGAAATAGTTTAAACAAAGCGTACCAGAATAGCAATGTAAATTTCAGCATCGAGGCATTTTCAAAACAACTGTAGATAGATGCATAATTCTATGATATGAAATCTGCAGAAAGGAATGGAGCAATTTTTAGCGAAAGAATTATCTGCACTGCTTTATTGTTGTAAAAGATATGATTATTTTTGTACAACGCCCGCCACCGTTTTGAGTTTATAAGTCTCGTGCGTTCTGGTCCATCAGTACTTTCTGTACAATATACTATTAGTCTAGGAGATAGCTACATATATGGGGTCTGGGATATAACCTGCTGGCATTCCTGTTATGGTTTAGTAAATATTTTTCTGAGTATTTTATCTTATGGCCCTGACAGTTTTGGCGCTAGCCGCCCCAAAAATATTCAATTGTGGAACAGAGTATAACCCTTTGGGGCCTGGTGTTAGTTGAAGAGGGTATCTTGGCGATCAACATTCGATATATGCCAACATTTTTTCTGCGGACGAACGGACCTCAGTCCTTTTAGATCTTCATCTAAAACTTGATTTTTAGGTATGTTGGGACTCCCTACACTCCCAGGGTAGAAAGTAAAAAGAACAGTTCCTGAGTTAATTGACCTATTTCACGTTAGAAAGTTTGGTAAAAAGTGACCTGGCGAAAACTAGAGTGGTATCACTAAAAGTAATAAATAACCCATTTTTTGGACCCGAAACGTTCTGTGGCTTATCTGAGAGACACATAAGGAACAAAAGTAGTCCTACTGGAGGCATACTCCAGGCCAAAGACAAGCGAAAAGGTTTATAACAAAGAATGCTGCAAGGCTTCTCGAACTTGAAAAGTCCGACCTAAGGCTGATCACGGGTCTTCTAACTGGCCATTGCCTCTTGATATCATCTCAAGAACATGGGTATTGCAGAAGATAACAAATGCAGATACTGTGAAGCTGCAACTGAGACTGCGGAACATATACTTTGTGAATGCAAGGTACTAATCCGCATTAGGCTAAAGTACCTAGAACAAACGGAATTAACGCTTGAAGGCATGGGGAAATTAGTTCCCAAGGAAATCACAAGCTTTGCAAAAAGTCTTGGAATCTTGGGCAACAACTAGTTGTAGGGTAATTCACAAAAGACCTTTTAGGTCGAGGTGAAGAAAAGCCAACTCAGGGCCAAGCGACCTCTTAAACAACCTACAAGTAATAAAAAGTCACTGCACATGTTGACCAACTCGTTTAATTCCCAAACATTGCAAAAATGAAATACCTATAATAAACTTACTAAAGTAAGCCTACAACTTAAACTTACTAAAGTAAGCTTAACATTAACAATGCTGAAAACAATGATACGAGAATTATTATAGGTATTTCGAAGTTTGGGAATTAGGCAAGTTGATCAATATGTGCAGTGACATAGTGATACCAATCTTGTTTTCGCCTCGACACTATTTACCAAACTTTTCAACGTGAAATAGGTCAATTATAAATCTAAAAGTAACGAACAACGCGACCCACAGTTGTGGGATATTTTTATTTTTTTTAGGATAAGGAAGTGAAATATGATACGTATATCGTTGAAATCAGAATAACAACTACTTTTGAGAGAGTACAACACAAAATGGATATTGTGTTGAAAAATAAGAAAGTCTATGTGCACTAAGTGTTATTCTATTTGTACCAAAATCAGCTCCTGTACTACACGGTACTAATTTCATCAAAATCAGTTCCAAACACCAAAATTGGTTCGCTAGTTTCAACGCTACCATGTCCATAAACACACACATATACATACCGGGTGTTTCGAAAAGATTGGGACAACGCTTAGCCGTAGATACTTGACACCAAAACAAGTCGATTTAACTGAAAAAGTAGTGGTTTAACTCTTTTCGTTTTCAAGATACAGGGTGGCAAAATAAAAAAATTATATTCGTAATTTGTCTCTATCTTGGATACTATTATACGTATCTACTTCAAAGTTGGTAACGACAAGTTTTTCAGATCGCTAATTACAATGGTGATGTTGCCGACGCCATATTTTATATGGTTATGTTTTGGACATCGTCTTCTACTATAATCGAAACGCAATTTGGTTTCCTAAAGAAAAGGTGTACTTGTTTAAACGCAATAAAATGCACCCTTTCAGAGAAATACGCGATTTACAACTTTGTCACACTCCAGTTCGAAGAAATTCAACACCGCGGGTGTTTTGAAAAGATTGGGACAACGCTTAGCGTAGACTCTTTGACATCAAAACAAGTTGATTTAACCCAAAAAGTAGCGGTCTAACTCTTTTCGTCTTCAAGATACAGAGTGGTATAGTAAAAAAACTGTTTTCATATTTTGTCACTATCTTGGAGAATATTATACGTATCTACAACAAGCACTATTGACGACTTCAAGACATCATACTTGATGTACACCTACTAGATAAGAAAACCGCTTTTAGGTAAAATTGAATTTCCTCGAACTGGTGTGTGATAAAATTGTAAATCGCGTATTTCTCTGAAAGGGTGCATTTTATCGCGTTTAAACAAGTACACCTTTTCTTTAGGAAACTAAATTGCGATTCGAATATAGTAGAAGACGATGTCCAAAACCTAACCTCAAAAAATTTATGGCTTAAAGTGTCACGTAAAAGTCCTATAACTAGCGCCATCTATAAAATATGGCATCGGTAATAGAACCATTGTAATTAGCGATCTGAAGAACATGTTGTTATCAACTTTGAAGTAGATACGTATAATGGTCTCTAAGATAGAGACAAATTACGAATACAATTTTTTTACTTTGCCACCCTGTATCTTGAAAACGAAAAGAGTTAGACCACTACTTTTTGAGTTAAATCGGCTTGTTTTGATGTCAAGAATCTACGGCTAAGCTTTCTCCCAATCTTTTCGAAACACCCTGTATACATACGCACAAACATTTTTTGAACACGCCCTGGTACATCAAAACGTAAAGATCTGGTCTTATCTTAATTTTCGATTTTGGACCAATTGCAGTAACTTCCCGATTTTAATGGGTGGGTGTATAGTAGGATGGGCCGAAAAACTCGAAAATTTGAACTTGCAGATGGACTAGTTTTGTATGTATCTAACACTAATTCGGGTAAATTTTTAACCAAATCGGTTAACATCTAGCCGGGCTCAAACGGCCTTGAAAATTAAATCAAAAGGCCAATTTATCGATTTTTAACATTCTTCAGATTGACAATTTTTTTATGACTCTTTATTAATGTCTAAACGCGTGTAGCAAAGGTTTTTCGAATAAAATATTTTTCAGTTTCAGGGAAATTAGAAATTTGTCACTAAAACGTAGAATTTGGCGAAAATAAGGTTTTTTGTATAAAATTTCTAATTTCCTGGAACTGAAAAATATTTTATTCGGAAAACTTTTGATACGCGCGTTTAGACATTAATAAAGAGTCAAAAAAAAAACAAATGTCAATTTGGAAAACGTTACAAATCGAAAAATTAGCATTTTCTTTCATTTTCAAGGCCGTGGCGGGGCGGCTTGATATTAACCGATTTGGTTAAAAATTTAAACGAATTAGTTTCAGACACCTACATAGTAATAAATTAGAAACTAGCCTATCTGCAAATTAAAATTTTCGTGTTTTTCGGCCCACCCTAAAAGAAACTGATAAATAAGTGGTGTGACACAACTTGGACTAACTTTCTCAGAAGTAATGTCTACATTGTAAATTGTAACGCTAGTGTAGCATATTTCAATTCGAATTTTTGTACGATCACAGTACTTTGTACCTAAATACTCCGTCTATGGAAAAGTAAAAAAAAAAAAACAAATAAAATTCGTTACCTAGTTCATTGGAAATTACATCATAGAGAAATTAGACAGAATTTAGGAGCGCCTCGTTTCTCGGATTTCGGCGTACTTGTATAAAATTTAATCATTTATAACTTCTTTTTTACCTAGAAGGTATCATACATCATGATAACCGTCCAACTGATACAGTACCACCTGTGGGAGGTGTTAGCTGATAATATTTTAAGATTATCTGACAGATATTTTAGACATTATGAGTGTCAACTTCCAGGCGCTAATTGATAATCACACTTGTAGTCATTATAATGCGAATTTTTTAAAAATTACACAGCCTTCCGATAAGATATGGTAGGGTAGAAAAACAAAACTGGAATTGTATATTTGCTTTCATTGATAAAATTTTAGTAATTAATAAATAGGCTCCTTCAATGATAAGAACACAGTGAGAAATTTCATTTTAATTCTAATGCAAATACAATATAAGGAGAAATAACACGGACTTTTTTAAGGTAGCGGGTCGGTTATTTTAACTAAATAATTTGGTTAATAAACGTTCGGACGCCATATTTAAACTTTCATATCTTCGAAACTTTTACTCCTACAGAAATTAAAAAAAAACAGTCAGTTTATACAGGGTGTCATGCGGAAATTAAAATGGCGTTCTAGTCTTATACAGTATCGGAAAGTCCTTCGTTTGGCATTGCGGTATTAACCGACCGCCCACAATAAGGATGTCTACCAGTACTCTAGCAGAAGCAAACAGTGACACACCCCCTCAAGAGTTGCTGCTTTCGCTTGCTCTTATTGCCGTACCCAAGAAACACTTTCCGATACTGTATGTGGGAAAGTCCATACAATTTTAGAGTGATCCTAGGTAATTTAGTAATTTTTGTTGCATTAAAACTTGCAAAAATACGCTACTGTTACTTGTCTGTAGTCAGTAATAGGGTAAGGAACTTAGTTGAGAAAGAATCTGCAGGAGACGTTTACATTTCCTTAATTTACATAAAAAGTTAAACTGGCGCATCCTCAAAGTGCCGCATTTTTTGCTTTCGGTCGAACGCCGCGGCAGGTATAAAGTACGGCCGGTTTGGTGTTTTTTTGTTATCGACGGGATTAAGTAAATATCCTACTTGTTATTGTAGAGTTCACTGGCACAGGGTCAATGTGTCGAAAGACATTGACCTTATTAAAATTAAATTTTAAATTGTATTCGTAGATCGATGTTCAATACGCCATTCGGCACTTAGAACAGTGCATTTAATGTAACATCTTCTTTGCCTTTTCATTACTTTTACGTTTCGTGCTGTGCTGTATTCTACAAAAATTATTTTACTTTTTGCTATTTTTGTAGTGTAATCAAAACTAAACAGTCACTTCTACCCTATCCAGCTTCGCTGTCACTCCCAAATATGATAAAGGAGGAGGGGAAGTGATATAGTTGAACCCCGTTACGTCAGATTAGTTAAAGTCAATAACGTAATTTTTTTGGTCACATTTTTTTTATTTTTCATTTTTTTAATTCCTTTCGGTGGGGACAACCTACTGATAAATTTTCCGCATGTTATGATAAATCACCCTGTATAAGATTTCTCTTTACTCTGACATTTCTTCGATAAATGTGTGTGTTTTCGAGTTATTGGTTGCAAACCGTTTTAAGAGATATATAAAATTACACAATTCTTAGGCGTGTAAAAAATGTCTTTGATCTTTACCGCACCGCCAAGGACGTCGAAATTTTTTACACGCTTAAGAATTGTGTAGTGAACTATACCTGTTTCCGCAAGCTAAAAAAGCAATTCTCAAGCGGTTATAGCTTAAAATCCATCAATGTATACGAAAAATTGTATAGAACCTGTTTTTTTCTCAAAATTCGATTCTCTTTCAGTTCCAAATATTTTTTTTTGTGTCATCCCCTATAAAATGGCAAGCCCCCGTATAATACAGGAATGTTTCTCTGATGTACCCTTAATAACCCATATACAATTAAGACAAAAAAAAAAAAACTTTTAAAACTTTAAATTTAATCCATATAAGGTAGGTATCCCATAAATTTGACGTAGATAACAGGACACGCGACAACTAGACGCGATGTATTGGACGTCATACAATAGAACGAGTGCTACATTGGACTCAGTTTGAGTAGTAGGGGCCGTTATAGTTCGAGCGCTGAGCTCATTTATTTATTTCAACTTCTATTTCGTTTTTATGTATGAAAATAACAATTTAAAAAAATAAAAATTAGTGATGCCACATTTGTGGATAGAGCTTAATTTAAAAGAAAAAAAAAATCAAAATCTGTGAAGTGGGAACCGCTGACAAAGCCGGAAAAGAAAACGGTTTGTGTTTGAAATATATAGATAGCTGCGTGTTGTGGCAAAAAAAAACCTTCAATTAAGAGGAGTTAATTAACTTATCTAATATAAATGCCGCTTTGATTATTAATTAATTACATTATTTAATTTATTTATCCATTTCAACCGAGGTGTGACCTCATTACACAATGCTTAATTGAGGCTTTCATTTATTATTATTTCATCATATTAATGAATCAGACAAGTTAAGTAGTTTAGTTCGCTACTTAGTTCGACCCGACAGTTTTCAGAAGTCCCTAAAATAGAAAATTGATTTATTTAATAATAATAGGAAAACGTAATTTTTCCCATTTGTCACAGTTCTAAAACACGTTGAAATATTTCCAGATTAAAATAACAGGGACATAAACTCTCATAACTTTTGCACAGTAGTAGCAAAATAACGTTGAAAATCGTAGAACATTCAGTAGCAAGCTTATGCTACTTTATTATAATAAACAGACTATTTTAAAAAATCTGCGAAATTTAATCTCAAAGAGTATCATACTAATTATAATAATGTAAATACGAACATCTGCATCTACATTTTTGCGATTGTTTACGAATGTATTTTGCCAACGCGAAGTTCTATGAATTCCTATCGTAAGTATGATTACAGCAATTCTTAGACGAGAGAATCGAGATTTCGTTCTAGCTGGAGGCTGTGTTTACAAGAAGTTATAATTATAATATGAACGTAACAGTCTTGGAAACCATTGTATCGGAATTATTTTTTACATTTTTGTTCGTTCCTGTTCCCATTGCATGCAGATTTTGACGACATATGACCGGCTATTTTTAAGAATTTGTTACTCAGTATTTCATTAATGATTGCCAATAAAACGCAAGTTAACTTGATGTGTATCCTGGGATTTTTCGAAAATTGTTACATTTTCTTTCGTCTTGGTTTATTAATCATCATGAGAGAACTGCAATATTTACAAAAAAGAAAGACATTTTATGTGCTTTTTAACATTGATTATGTATTAATTTTAGTAATTATTATTTAATTCTACACTAATTTTAATAATAATAATTGTAAGTAGTACATTTCTAATGTTATAAAATCACTTTTAAAAAAATCTTCGTTCTTGTAAATATTGTAGTTCTCTGAGGATGGTTAATAAACCAAAATATAAGAAAATATACTAAGTTTTATTTAAATTGGTATCAATGGCCAAGAAAATAAAAACATCTATACATAAAACACAAGAAAAAGAAATATTTTTTTTGTTATACAAAAATCGGATAATCTTGAGAAAACAGACATAATCATGAACCAAGAACACTTTGAAAGGCTAAATTAGAAACACCACTTAAATTTGTAACACCTTGTATAACAAGAATGTAACGGCTGTACATTCAAATGAATTGTCGCATATTGTTGAATAATACAACTTAACCAATAATAATTAAAAGATGAAAAATAGATTCAAGTATCAGTAGCGATTAGGGTTGCCAGGCCTAAAATTCGAAAAGCCGGACTTTACTTATAAATTTAGCCGGACATTGGGTACAAAAAGCCGGACAACATTCGTTCGCCATAAAAAAAATACTAAACCACAAAATCAGTCTTTTAATATTTTTTATTAAACTTAATTTAAAAATGAATATTTGTTACATGGAAACAGAAAATTCATCGCAAAACAATAAAATACCTATATCAAAAAAAAGCAACTAAAAACGAAAAAATTACGTATGAAACTAATTCATACAAAATCAAATGAAACTTTGGTAAAAAACTGAATAATTTATTATAATAATTATAATTCATATAAAATAAAATAATTTTTATTAACAAAAAAAAATGCTTAAAAGCGCAGAAATTATGTATATTTAAGTTTAAGTTTTTTTCTTACGGAAACAAAAATTCTCCGCATCGCGGATCATATGGTAGAATTCTTGGCAACTTATTTTTAAATTACACTGTAGGAATATCATTTTGGCTATCGTATCTATATGTAGTTTATTTTGTTCTTTCGACCATTGGGCATTTATTAATGAAAATATTCTTTCGATATTGTATAAAGTCGCGTTCTCACTATGCAACATTTATTTTAAAACAATTTTTTTGAAACTCCTGGGTTTCAAAACATGTTTAATAACATTTGGTTTCAAAACATTCCAAAAGGAGTAGCACAAACTATGTTTGAAAACATTTAGTCATCATAACGTTCAGTGGGGAAGGCAATGGAGGGCATTCTAACACACGGAGGAGGTTTAGGTTAGAATTTTTTTTGTTTTTTTTTGTCTGTTGATTTAGAGCTTATAGTAAATGTACTTGTCTGATTTTTTCAGAACTTAGAGCTTAACTATCTTTTTTTGCATTTTTGTTGCTTTGGGCATAGGGAGATGGAGTAAAACGGGCGCAAGGTTATATCTTTTTGCCGATAAAAAAAAGTATAAGAAACGTCATTGTCATACCATTTTCAAGCTTGTAGCGATATGATGATGGCGGGAATGGTTCGGGAGAGTAGTGGGGGATAAGAGGAATTGACATTTTATTAATAATGTAAATAAAAAATCCTTTTAAACCTATTTTATACCTGGTAGGAGTATAAAGGTTTATGTCAGTGGAGGGAGAGAGTGCTTGTCGTTGGGTGTCGGGGGTGTTGTATAGTAGTAGGGGGAGCTTCGGTTGCAGTTTGTTCAAAGGAAATATGCTTTTCAAGTTAAAAAATATCAAAGCATGTGCACTAATGTATACTGGTTCTTTAATAATTTAATGGGATACGTGGAGGGGGGGGGTGTTGGGGGAAGTTTCGTTTGGGGTGAAATAGATTAGATATTGAATATATATGACAAAACAAATTAGGGCCGAAAAAGGGCCGAAAACCGACCTTATAGGCCCTCCTCCTTTGGCGGGGACGTGGATTTTTATGTTCCGGATAATCTCTTGAATTTGAGAATAATGCGTCGTGACGTCATCTTGGAAAAATTACTGAAAACAAGAAAAATGGATATATCTTCGTAATGGTATATTTTATACAAATGACACTTCTAAGCAAAAACATTCTTCATAAAATTCTCTCTAACTTTGTTTTATTAAATTTTTTTATACAATCGATAATTTCGTAATGTACTGTTACGAAAATATAGTAATTTTTCTTATTTTCGGCTTCATTATTTCAAGATGGCGTCGTGACGTTGTGTTCGCAAATTATTCAGAGCTTATTCGCAGCATCAAAATGTGTGTAGCTGACAAATTTCGAAACTTCCCGACCTTTTGCGAGGCCGAATGTATGAACTACTCGCCCAGATAATATAATTTTAAACACATCAATTGTTGCAATTTTCAACTGCTTAAAGATATTTTCTAATTTTTTTATTTAAAAAATAGAAACTAATAGCTAATACCTCAATCTTAGTAATTTACTACATGATTTCCCTTATATACGCCACTGAGATTGTATCTTAAATAAATTTCATCTCAACAATATTCCTTTGCTATTTCAATAATAAGTATGTGGACTCTTGAAATTATTTTCTTAGTGAAAATGTAATAGAAATTACATGAATTGATTAAGAAGATGTCAGTGTAAATCTAAAGGCCCTTCCAGACTATGTAACAAAACATGTTAAATAACAAATTTGTTATATAACTTTATTGTGTAACTTGTTATAATATAACAAAACAAAATAGTGTATACAATTTTTCAGCTGGTAGTATGTGTTCTCGCAATACTAACGCCAAACGCCGGTGCCGGAGTAAATGTTTCAATAACATCTTTTCAAGTGTAGACAAGTCGGGGTGTGGTATCCAACAAAGTTTTACAACTTCCTTTGATCTTTACCGACATCTGATGGATAACATACAACATATTATATAACAAGAAAAATGTTGCACAACACTGTGTTTTATAACTTTTTTCCTTTCTTTCCTCTAACAAGTTATAAAACTTTGTTATTTAACATGTTTTGTTACATGTTCTGGAAGGGCCTTAATACAATTGTTGAGAAAACTGTCGGCCCCCAAGAAACCTGACTTCCAAATCTCTATACCGGGTGGCTCAGCCGATAAGGACATTCTTGTAACTTTTGAATGAGCGAATAGATTTTTTCTTTGGTGTAGTAGTACATTTCGATAAGTTTATGCAAATCAGCCTGTCTCCACTCCATAGTTAATTGCACTGAACAGATTACAGAGACTGAATGCAGACGACGAAAATGACGGGTGGCAGCACCCTCGTCAATGTTTTATAACATGTTAGTTTCTAAACAAAATTACATGTTTTTAAAACAAGTTACCGATTTTCTTTAATGTTTACTGACACAGTACGGGAACAGTGCAACTTGTTACAAAACACAAAAATCGTTTTAAAACGTGTCTGTTTTAAAACATTTTCCCTCTGAATTAGTAACAAGTTATAAAACTGTTTTATAAACATGTTGCGTAGTGAGAACGCGGCTTAACTACTGACCAGATTCAAGTAGCATAGAGTAAGAAAATAAGACTTGCATTAACTGGTTTCGTTGAATCCAGGAATATTCTATGAAACAATAGACACAAACAACCGATGCAAGGAATTATCGACTAAGGCTTCTATGGATACCGCACAGAGCCAAATGTCATTATATTATTACTGATACTCGGAATATAAGGCAACAGCTAATTTTGCCCCTTATTGAGGAATGATCCGTTTCAATATATGATCATGGGCTACTTCATAGTATAATAATGTTGCAGTGCTTACAAGAAATCTAGGCCAGCTAAATTCCCAGATCTCAATCTCATTGCATATATGTGGAAGAGGAGTTAGACGAAGTTTAAACCGCTGCAAATCTCACAGCACTAATTTGCAAAATGTCCGTCTGCCACGTTTTTATAAGCAGACAACTTAAAACAGAAGAAGTATTAAAATTTGGATGGTGTTAGTGTTAGTTGGAGGAAACCATATGGTTTTTGAAAAAATATTTTGACATTATAATTTAAAGAAATATAACTGAAGACAACTATTGATTTTAAAATTGAGATTAATATTTAATAAGCAGAAAAGTGGCTATCAAATGTGTCATATTTTTAAGTGTTTGGAAAATATTTTTGATATTAAAATATCTGTAAAACTATTTCCATAATTTCCCTCTCGATTTATAATTTTTTATTAATTCTTTTTTTGGAGCGACTACCCTGTATAATTTTCTTCCTTGGCAGTAGTGTCAATTACATTCCAAATATTATTTTCCTCCCCCGTTTTTAACTATTTAAAAGTATAACAGGCTTCTTTACTACAAGCCGAATATTATTCTCCTCAGCCACATTCATTAATTATTTTTTCTTCAAGCGTATTAAAATGTTTAAATTATGTCACCAAAAACAGAAGAAGTAGGACATTGTTTTACTAGTAACAAAATGTTAGTACCGAACGCCACCGTAGTGGACATTGTTTTACTAGTAACATAATGTTAGTTCCGAAAGCGCCACCGCAGTGGGTATTGTTTTACTAGTAACATAATGTTAATACCGAAAGCCACCGGTGGCGCGCTATCCACTAGCCACTTGTCATATTGTGTCAACATGTAAGACTGTAGTTTGAATATTTGTACATTTATGATAAATAAAGGAATTTTTGCATTTTAATACGCTTGAAGAAAAAATAGTATATATTACACGGAGTAGAACGCCTTTTTTTGTGTTGAACTGGGCGAAAGAGTTCTACTCCTAGTAATATAATATACTATTATCGGTATCCACCATATATATTTTTCCTTGCCAATACTTGACACATGTTATTTTTGTCGGCAAATAGTTTTTTAGATATAGCGCTAACAGACAGACAGACACGAATTAAAACGAAGACGAATTAAAAAAAAAATAACGTTAAGAGTTAACTTCAAACACTTATATCTCCTAAGCTATTACCTTTATCAAAGAAATTAAAAAGCAACGGTTTCCTTAGTTTATGTAATTTTTTGTCTCTAGTAAAATTCAGCCAAGATGCTTCCCTGCTAAGTTATTTAACTTAAAGTCAAAAAAAAAATCATTTTTTCAAATATTTTCAAAATACATTAAGTGTAAAATCTTTTAGAAAATGCATCATCCATTACAGCCAAAAAAATGTATACATAATAGTTTTAGAATTAAAAAAAAAACACTATATGGAATTTCTTTTCAATTTGGAATTTACGGGAACCAAAAAACGCCAATTTTTTGTGTAAAAATCAAAATTGTGCCTATATTTTCCTTGTATCATTTTTGATTTTGCAGATATCAAAATTTGCCAAAAGAAAATTTTAAGCTACTGTAACAAGCCTTAATTTGGTCCAAGGTAGGTACATGCTAAAACGTTTTTTTAAATCAGAGTTATGACCGTTTGAAGAGCGTGCCCTTTTCAAATGCACTTAACATTAATTGTATCTCGGCAACGATGATGAACCTTAACAAATTTTTATTTCATCGATTATTTTTGTTATATCATAAGCTAACTTTTTTCTTATAACAAACTTTTTCGAAAATATGATCCTCTGAGTAATTTGCATAAAACCTTTGAAAAATCAGTGTTTCTTGCTTAAAAATCAACGTTTTCAACCCCCTGTAACTCGGCGGGTGTTAAAGAAAAGATAACGTTATAAGGGAGTTTTCTGGGTAGAAATAGACGATCTGCACGTTCCAAGTAACTTTTTTTTCCAACTTGAGTTGGAGTGAAACTCACCCCCAACGAAAAAGCACCCTTATTCCTTTTTAATATATGTATCATATTTGACTCATTTTGAATCAAACTATCCAAAAATATTTGAATTTAAATCTGCTATAGAATTAGTCAGAAGTGAGATCAAGTTACTGTGAGTGAGATCAAGTCCCACGCAGCTAAAATATAAAGTTTTACAGTTACGATTGTTTTAACAGTTTTTAGCCGTATTTTTAAGAAAAAGACAATATTATGCTGTTTCTGAAAAAAATATAAGAGCCAATAAACCGATTCTGACATTAAATTCGGCTTCAGCAACCAAAAATACATGGGAAATAAGTGTTCACATGTCTAGGACTATTTTTTTTGTGTGCCGGTGTCATTTTTAGCGACCTTTTCTAAACGCGGCTCAAGTTTTTTCAAAAATGTCTTTTCACCCTTTTCAGTGACCTCTTTATTCAGCATATACAAAGTACTATATATGTCCTTTTACTTCCACATCCAGAGGAAGTATAGTAACGACAAAAAATTTTTTAAAATTTTTATTGTTCAAATAGGCTTAGAACGTCATGAAACGTCGAGATTTTAAGTTTGAACGAAAAAAATTTCTGTCTCTCTGTCTGTCTGTAACTTTGTGCGCACGTTTACTCTGGAAGATATTGACTTGAAATTTGGTACACGTATGTACTTTAATGAGATCTGGAACTAGATTCTATTTTCATCTTGTTCCGTCGAAGGGTTGGGGTAAATGGGAGTAAATCGGCAAATCAAGCAGGTAAGAGTCCATAAAATTGGTATTCAGTATATACAAGGGAAGCTAAGGTCTCAAAAAAATTTTTGCCATTATATGCTTAACATGTTGACTGCCATACGGGTTAAGACAAATTTCTCATAAGGCGCCAACCGGTAGCAACGGTTTAACCAAATAAAATATCCCCCCAGGCCATGACTATCATCGGCTAATACACTATAATTGACACACAATATTTTGAAAAAAAAAAAAAAACTGCCAAAAGAAAAATGTCAAAAAAGGTCTTGGTCCTTTACTACGCCATCTCGGTCTATTTATAACGATAGAAGTGTGCTGGACCGAGTCGCTGGGAGATTCCGAGATCCCGAAAAGATCCAGAAGTTCCAGAGATCCCAAAAACATGACTTGGTCTTATAGACCGAGTCGGGCCACAAGGCAAATATAAGTACTCGGTCTTATGGACCGAGTTGGCCTCATAGACAATAAAAACTTCGGTCATACAGACTGAGATGGCAGTTAACGTGTTAATATCTTGAAAATCAATAAATATTATGTATATGTATTTAGAAGGAATTAAAAGGTATTTATGTTTGTTATTATTTAGAAGTGTGGACAAAACTCACGGCGAGGATTATGTGGCAACATTGAATAAAAACGGCTCTCCACCTCTTCCAACTTTGCTTGAGTGCTGTAAGTTGTCACTTCTTGTCTTGTCAAGTGAAAGAGATATATTAGTTAGATTTATTTGTTGTTTGTTTATGTGGCGTTTGATTTTGTTATTTTATATTTTATCAATAAACTATTGAGATAGAGTTGAATTTTGTGAAAGAAGATTCATCCAATTTGCCCAAAGTTGATTTTCACATGATAGATTCTTTCTATAAACAAAATTTGGATTTTTTGTTAGCAAACTTGAAAAATCAACACGACGTTAGAACATATCTGTCATTTGACTAGCCGTTGACATTGTTGCCATATATTGCTAAATATGTTTTTAAAAATCTAATCGCGAGTCTAATCGGCATTAAAAATTATTTAAAATATTTAATAATTCACGCCCATTATTATTTTTTACATCACAAAATTAAATTTCGTGGATAAACATATTAACATTGATTTAATAAATAAATACTCCTGCTACTTATTGTAAGTCTTGTTTTCTCAAAAAACTGATAATTATTTTCGCGTAAATCTATATTGGAAGGCTTGTTTATACATATTCTATGATATTATTCAATAAAAATAAATAGGAAAATATCCCATTATAGCAGCCATATTGGATCCGCCATTTTCAATTCTTAACTTTTAAGATCAGATTCGCTACTTCTAAAATACATAACTAGTAATTTTAATGCAATTCTGACAAAATTTGAATTTTTTATCAGACAATTGATTTTTTATCACTAGCGACTTCGTCAAATTATCGACTGAAAAAAATCTTGTTCCTTCTTTTGCTCCCCTTACACTAGATGTAGCTCGATGAAATTATTATGGGAAAAATTTCATAGAAATCGCTTAAGCCAATCCACAGTGATGATTAAACACATGTATATAAAAAAATGCATACGGGTCGAATTGGGAACCTTCTCCTTTTTTTAAATTTTACGAATCGGTTAAATCATGCATGGTTATCATGCAATTCTTAATGAATATTTAAAAAAAAAACTATATTATAGATGGACCCTAAAATTTTATATATTTTTGAGGGCAATAAAATGAAAGGCAAAATTAGTTCTAAATATTATAATAACGTGTATTTAACGTTGGAATAGATTTATATTGTTTCTAATGTAAAAGGACAGCAGTAAATTGTCAAGAATGATGACCACCACACAGTTAGCTAGAATAAAACAGTACGTGAGATATTTTTTAATATTTTTCAACGTTATTATATCTTCTTGGCGGAAGCAGATATCGAAAATCCATCAGACTACAGGAAGCTACTGACACGGTATTGATTATTTAATTAAAAAAAGTACAGGAACTGAGGAAAGAGTTAATTATATTGTTATTTCGAATAATTCCAAGTAAATCCTGTTAATGAATTTCACAGAAAATCAACCAACATTTATTTAATTTATTTTGTCAATATTGTTGTTCGCACACGTATGTATTTGTATAATGTCAACAATAGTCAACTTATTATAAATGTGCGCTCGTATAGAATTAGGGTCTATTTAAGTTTTGGAATATAAAAAATAATATGAGTGTACAGTATATCCAAAGATAAATTAGACTCACGAAAATTAACTGACGTAAACAAAGTACTTTATTATGAGTGATTTAATAATTAGTATTTAAATATTTGTATATTTGTATATCACTTGATATATTATATATCTGCCGACTACCTGACAAATAATATTTTTCTCCATCAAATTGGAGACATGGCGGCAACAGATAGACTATAGAGTGACAGACAGATGGAGACAGAGTGACTTAATTATAATAATCTACAAAACTTGAAACGTGAAAATCCGAAAAAATCTCAGAGAGTGATTTTTTCCCAATTACGGTACCTCCCAACTAACACAATTGCTGAAAGGTATCGACGACTGTTACGGACGCTTTAAAGTGTTTTGCCACTAGTCAGTCACAGGCATGTAATAGCAACCTTCCCATCATTACGTGCATACCATCAACTTGGGGGATATTTTTTGGTGACCGGAACTTGCCCGGCTACGTTCCAATGACGTTGTGGTTATGTAGCGGCGACGTCGTGGCGTGGAAACTGCGATTTTCAGGGAACTGCACCACTCTTCGGTCTTTCAAATCAATGCTTTGTTTTGCAACTGATTTTATTATACTTATGC
This sequence comes from Rutpela maculata, assembly GCA_936432065.2. Classification (NCBI taxonomy): domain Eukaryota; kingdom Metazoa; phylum Arthropoda; class Insecta; order Coleoptera; family Cerambycidae; genus Rutpela; species Rutpela maculata. Next base: position 42,881,304 of record OW386289.2, read on the forward strand.
TTTATTCTTAATTCTTGTTCATTTCCAGGGCCGGCGGAAGAGGCGGGTACGGTGGGTAGTACTACCCACCTGAAAAATCTGAAGGTGGGGAATTACTCACCTGAAAACTTATTATTCTACACTATTAACATGTTTTTTTAAGAATTCCTCTGCACTACCCACCTGGATTGATCACGTTTTACCCCCCCTGGGATGGATCACGTTTCGCCGGCCCTGTTCATTTCCCTAACCCAGAAACTCAATAGAATCCTAGAAGAGTAATATTAGAAAGCAAAACTAATTTCTCAATGGTCTAAGCGTTAAAATTAAAACGAATTCGATTTTATTGTCAAACATAATGATAAAACGTCCAAAGGAGGAAGGGTCTATAAAGCCGGTTTTCAGCCTAATTTATTTCTTGAGGAAAAAAATCGAAAAACATTTTTTTAGTATCTACTAACAATATTTAATCGATTCAAGCGTGGATTTATGGGGGGTATCAAGTAAACTATCAAGTTTCGTTTTAAAATGTCATAATTTTTATTATTTTATTTCATATTTCTAAATATATATTCTATTTAGTTGTGTTTATACATTTTTTTGAGATTTTCTCCCCCCCGCTCATCAATTTTAATTTTGGGGGAAAAACATTTTTGTTATTTTCAGCACGCGGCTATGTTACCCCCCAAGCTCAAGGCCCAGGTCCGCCCTTGAATCGATCCCACCCCAAACGAAACTTTCTTCCACTCTCCCCTTTTACCCCCCTCCTCCCCCCTTCCACCTCTTCCGAAACAACGAAAATACACGTACAAAATCAAAAATATCCTTATTCAGCAACAGTCATGTTAAAATGTTTCAATGACCTGCAAAAAAATCAACTGAATGCTGATTATTTAATAGTTTAGGGGGGGTATAAATAGGGGAAAGTGAGTGCAGAGTGGGGGTGAAATTCCCGAATTCTCCCAACTTGAATCTTGAATTTCCCAACTCGACCACGATATTGGTGGGAAGCATCCCCCCCCCCTGTTTGTGATGTTTTTTCACCGACGCCAGGAGACGAGCTATCTCCAACCTGGAAATTTTGCCGAACCTCTTCCCTTATAAGAAGAGTAGGGATCTTTTACTTGCCTAACATTTAATAGACAAGGGACCGCCTGCTTTACATCCCCTCCGAAGGATGTTTGTGATGTTAGTATTCATATTGTGTAGGCTCATTTAACATTTTTTTATTATTACATATTCTGAAAGAGCTTGGTGAGTATAGTAAGTATGCCAAAATTTAGAATTTTCTGACGTCGCCTTCATGTATAAAAAAATTATTAAAGTAGGCGCGCTTAAAAACGTTCGGGATAACCATGTAGTCGAGTTGTGAAGTCAGATGGCTGAACCGCCCAGTGAACACGGCTGTGAATGCAAGTTAGTAGAGTAAAATCTGGAAGTAAAGTCGCTTAGTTTTCGAGAAAAAAAAACGTCGTAGAACCAAACCAGACTTAGTGGGATTCTTTAGTAAGATAATCGTGTACTCGAAATCATTTTTTACATTTTTTGGTGGTCGAGAACTTTTTTATTTTGGAAAAACTCAAAAAATAGATTTTTAACGAAATATGTTTTTTAACGTCTCCACCGTTATATCTCTGAAAATATTTGTGCCATCAAGCTATTTTTTTTTTAGATTAAAGTAGACACAATAGCGCTTCGAACAACGTCCCACGTGAACCCAATTTATTTTTTTTGAAGTTGGAAAAATAATAGGAAACTCAAACTTGTTATTTTCAGTAGCGTAATTTTAGATCGAGAAAAAAATTTATTTATGAAAATTTGTATATACATGCTGCGTAAAAATTGAAGCCAATCGGTGAAAAAAGTTTTTAGGATAAAAATTTTTCATGTCCCGTTCATAGTATTGAGTCAGCGATTTTTTTTAACGGGTCAAAGTCATATTCTTGAGCGCTTGGCTGTAGCAAGTTTGCCGACTGCAACGATCTGACGGTCCCGGTCGGGGTGTATGTAGTAGTTTAACTTATATCAATAGATACAAAAACCAGTAGTGATCAAAAGCATCTAGGGGACATGGAGGTAGAATATAAATAAGGAGTAGTCATAAAGCTTATATCCTACAATGAGAAACGGTCGCAGAAGGCGTGGCTTGTGATCATACTGTCATGAACGGCTCGCCAGGTCCTGATTTAAAAAAAAGTTTATACAGCATTTGAGGAGATACATGTTAGTTGACTTTACACGATACTACCATATATCAAGCAAATATGATATAATATAATCTAAAATACAATCTAAAATAAATAGAAAATAGTTTCAACATATCATTTGAGTACGGACCTGTTTTATCCTATGAAAAGTGATTCCAAAACATTTCTTCTTATCAATACTACTTTGATTTATACAGCTACTTGGCGGACACGAAATCATATGTTATGGCGAAAAACACTATTTTTTATCAAAAACATTTATTTTATGACAATATTAAACCAAGATACATGTCGCGTTTTGTTGACATTTCGATCATACTAAAATGAGGAATGTGCTGCCACATTCTGCTTCTTATGGCGACTCCTTATTTATTCAATCTCCTTGCTAGGGGATCAATATTATTTCAGTGACTTGAGTTAGTCCCTGCAACCATCGTTTTCCACTCTTAAGTTCTAAAAACTCGAAGGTTTTTACTACTTACTACTTTTAACCACAGTGACTAGATGACCACCCAAATACCGGGAAAGCTATGTAGAAGTCATGTAACTTAAAAGCAATCATTAGCGGTGAATCTACGACGCAGCGGCTGTAGATATGTCAAATGGAGTTATTTATACATCAAAGTCGTAAATTTGGTGGTGGTTAGGTAATTGTTACTCATTCGAAGTTTCTATCTCAGTTACTGTTATTTTGGTGCTAGTTGCGTTCCCCTTGATGAGCGAAGGAAGTAAAAATTAAGCTACTTTATTGAGTAGCTTGTCTGTCAATTAATCTCAGAATTTACTTACATTTCTCTATGATTTTTTTGTTTCAATTACACATAAAATATATAATATGTAAGTTAGGTTTCCAAATGAGTGATAAAGACTGGAAACAGAATCGAATAAAATATTTGTAAAATCTTGAAGGCAACGTTTTTTTTCCAAGTATATCCCACGATACAACGAATAATTCGTATTTTCCACATATTTGTTTTTTAAATACCAACCAACAAGATCTTTATATTTTAGAATTCTATAGCCTACGAAAATTAAGTAAGTATCAATTAATATTTGAATTAATTAATTATATATTATTAATGAATTATTAATATATTAATGATGTTGCATTTCGGATTATATGAATTTGCTTAATGATCGTAAAAGTGTTTCTGATGCATAATATCGGCCAAACGCGTCGAAACATAACACTATGACTTCAGAAACACAAAACAATTGCATATCTACCAACCTTATTATCAACAAATTCACAGTGAAACTTGTATCCTCTCTTTCATACAATATAGATATATAATTTATTTACATTGCTAAATCAACCCCTTCAGTAGCTAACGAAGTTGGTTCAGAATACCAAACACCACTTTAAAATTCAACGATTGTGCTGCATACCATTAAAATATCTTATTTATCGTCTCGACCTAAAGCGCCACTCTATCCTCGGGTAGGTGGCTTCCTAACGAGATGTATCAATGACTGTCCCCCTGAAATATTTATCAATTACGAACGGAAATGTTTATACATGTGTCACGAATGCCATTAAAATTATCCTGCGCTCCGCCTGATCCTGAAAGTTTATTAATGGACCAGTCAGAACTTGCTTACCCAAGACCAGATAACATCCAGTAGGTTATGTCTACACGACTTCTTTTGTCGCAAGGTGCGGCCGCCCAGACCATCAGTGGTGGAGAAATAGAACTTGCGGTTTCGTTCAAATTTTTAACAATGGCTATCCGATTAAGCCGTAAATTAAGTTGAATTGATTTGAGCAACGCTAATTGATTACTAGATTGTGGTAAGTATTTTTTTTATTGGATACGCAATTGACATTGATCGGACGAAATTAGTGTTACTTTAGTTACTAAACATTTGTTTCGGAATTAAATAGAAAAGTAGAAACGATACCAAATAGTTCAGTCATTTTAGACATTTTCTTCACAAATAGGGAAAAAGAAATAGGGCAAAAAAAAGGAGAGGTTACCGAGTTAACCGTAAATAATTCCTACAAGAAATTTTTCACATTTTTAATGTAAGGAGGGAAGGGGCTGCCATAATCATTAATTTAAAGTTTTTCTCAAACATATCATTGCCATGTTGCTGCCATGCTAGAAAAATTATGGTCAAACTAGGTTTTTCTCGATTATCTCCTTTCCTGTTAGTTCTATCCTAAAAATTAGATATTACCAATATTGAATTGAATAAAAAAGCTAAAACTTTTATTTCAACAATTTTTCTTTACTGTGGTGGCGGCGCCGTGCTTAAGAAAATGATTTCGTAGTTCGAGAATTTCTCCTACATTCCTGAACCGATTGAAAAAATTCTTTGATAGGCTTCTAGAGAAAACTTGATAGAATGGTACCGGACTATTGAAATCAACAAAAAAAATTTTTTGGATTTTCGCACGAGAAATTTTTTTTCCTTTTTTAGTTTTCAATAGTCTAGTACCATTCTATATGGTTGTCTCTAAAAGACCATCAAAAAATTTTTTAAATCGGTTCAGGGATGTAGGAGAAATTCTCGAATTACGTTCATCGAACCACCGCCCACCTTAACGCTCTAAAATTACAGGCCAGAAAGGAGAAACTTTGCGTTTCACTGCAGTTTTTACAATTATCTCTGTCACCGTAGTTTCTACGTAGTAATTTCCTCCCAAGGTTAACTGTTTAAAAATTAAAACTCGAAATAAAAAAAAATTCTCGCATTTCGGAAGCACATCTTTCCTCGTTGCTTCGACGTCATTAATACTGGTTGTTCATTGTGCAATCAATAAAATTGACTTGAAGTAGTATTATTTGTTCAAATCAATTTTATGACAAAAACATTGGCAACAGCTTTTTTTAACAGTGAGATTCCTCCACTGCGGTCTTGAATCTTGTAAAGACCTCGAACATTAGTTTTTTGCCCATATATCGTGAATGGTGGTAGCTAGAAAAATATTGTTCAACAAAAGAAAATCGTTGGAAATTTAACTTTTTACAAAAAAGACTTACCTATTTTATTGTCGGGACTTTGACTGCCTGTTTAATGTGCTAATTGAGAGCCGTCAGACGAGCAGAGTTGAAGTCCTGCAGTTGGAGAAGGGGTCACTCATCTAGTACACAGATAGATCGAATATGGCTGAAGGGGTCGGCGTGGGTGTAGCGGGGCCTAATTGCAGGCTATCTAGAGCCCTAGGCATGACCCCAACCATCTGCCAAGCAGAAATCTATACTATAGACCTATGTGCCCAGGAATGCATAAATAAAGGCATTCGAAGGACAAAGATCTATATACTTTCAGACAGCTAGCCAGCGTAAAAAGCTCTCAGGTTCTAGACCTTTCAGTCTAAAATTGATTGGGAATACAGTCAATCCCTGAAACAACTGGCAAAAAACAACAAGGTTACCTTGATGTGGATGCCAGGGCATGGGGGGAATAGAAGGAAATGAATTAGCTGACGCCTTTGCAAAAAAAAAGTGCTGAAACCCCATTTTTTGAGCCCGAACCGATTTGTGGCTTAAGATCCAAAAATGGAAAAAGGAACAGAAAGATGCCTATCGGAGGAATACTCTAGGCCAAAGACAAGCGAAGGAGTTCATCACTAATTCGACGAAAATGCCACAAGGCTTCTCGAACTCAAAAGCCCGGCTTAAGGCTGATGACAGGCCTGTTAACAGGCCATTGCCTCTTGAGATATCATTTTAAGAATGTAGGCAAGGCAGTCAACCAAACGTGCAGATACTGCAATAGAAACTGCGGAACATATTCTTTGCGAACGCAAGATGCTAGTCCGCACTAGGCTAAAGAACCAACGCCTGAAGACAGGGAAATTAGCACCCAGGAAAATCACAAGCTTTGTAAAAAGCTAATCATTGTAGGGTAATTCATAAAAGATCTTACAGGTCGATGTGAAGAAGGGCTGAAAGAGCCGAGCGACCCCTTGAACAATCTACAATCTACAGGAAATAATGTTATATGTAATGATAATTTTTACTTTCCACCTAGTAAGGAAGTATTGGAATCAGTCCAAAAAAAACATTTGAAACTTTAATAAAATTTCATGTTTTGATACTCTAGAAATCGTTAGTTTCAGATTGATGCGTCTGCATGTAGTCAAATTTCTCTTCTATTTGTCAACATTTGACTGACTCAGATTCTGAGCAAAATCCGTCTAGACGTTGCGATATTTAGAAGCATGTTTTCGATGTCCATGGGTAACGAAGTTCTATAAGTTCTATATATAATAAAATATGAATAAAATACGTATATACATTTCGAGGAAAAAATTTTGGAAACCACCTTTAAATCGGAAAATGTATTATTTGATTTAACGTTCTAAACGTAATATATTCATGTTTTTAGGCTTTATGGTCACTGATTACAAATCTGAAGTGAATATTGAAAAAATTAAAATGAGATGTGGTAGATGGATTTTTTTAAAGCACATGATTTAAACGGGCAAAAAAAATGAAAAACAAAAAACTGTATTTGAGAATTTTTTAATTACTGGTTAATTACAGTAAAAAAAACGTGAAGTTTTTATTAAAAACAGGTGAAGATGCACATTATTTCGGCCATAACTTATTCTTTATGTTACAGAAATAGACAATATCGACAATATCAGTTGAAAGATTAATTAATTATTATCTTCATTTTCTTAGCATTTTATGTAAGTGCCATAGTTTCTGAGATATTTAACGTTTAAATTAAATACTCCGTCTTTTATTTGTTCGAGTGCCATTTTTAAACTTCCACATATCCTACATAAAAAAAAAAATAAACTCATCCTGTTATAAGCTTTTTTATTGGTCTCTCATTGGCCGCTAAAACTAATATTGAGATTCTAGGATATTAGCATTCTTATGCAAGCAGTATAACGACAAACATTAAAACTAAAACTAATAAAGGTCACAATGTGAATTTCAGGTGTTTTATTGAGGAAAAGCAGTATATTACGGAGATATTTGCAAAAACAATACCTTTTTCGAAAACAAAGACTATCAACGTATATGAAAAATTTATTACTGTTTTAGTTCCCACGGTCATTTTTTTTTTATTGGTGTTACCCCATAAAAAGGTTGGGTGAGAGTCTCTGCCTGTACGACATAGAGCACTCGTCCCAAACAATAAGGCTTACAATCTCGAAGAACTCGACTTTCAAATTCAAATTGAGAGATAATGCAGACACAGATTAGACAGGCCACAGTGTCCAGTTAGAAGACCCACCATTATCCTAATGGCCTTTCTATTTTGGCGTAGTAGGTTTTTCGTGAATTTGGCCGAACGTTCCTTCATGAACTTTTTGATCTGTCTCTGTCGTGGGAAACTCTTCCACCACTCTAGAGATTTATTTTGCACCCATTCATTAATGGATATTCATATTATATTCATATACATGGCTCAGTCACATCGCAAGATGGTTTGGGCCCTACTAGGGCCTTAGACGCGCCTTCCCGGACCAATTTGTCAGCCTTCTCGTTTCTTCTGTGTCCTGGTACCCATGCCACGGTCACTTTGTTCCGACTTCCTAAGTCCATAAGGGCATTTATATAATCCCATACTAGTCTTGAATCGACCTGCATGGAATCGAGTGCCTTTAGCGCTGCTTAGGTGTCGGAAAAAATGGCAATTGACGAGTTAACAGCTCCTTGTCTCATTATTTCCTTTGCACACCACTCACTGTATAGCGGCCACTTCAACATGAAATACTGTGGCGTGTATTCCTAGACTTATCGAGATTTTCGTTTTCGACCTTATCCCGTAAATCCCAGCTCCGACTTCCTGTTCTGTCTTAGAACCGTCCGTTTACCAGACCGTTTGTGCTGATATTGGAGGACTGTTTTTCCAGTCTTCTCAGTCTGGTATTTTGATTTGAACATTTTTATAGAAGGTTATACTTGCTCGTCTGTAAGTAAATATTCATTTCGTTTGACCGGCTCTAACAGAGTGTTGATATCATGGTTGCTTTTTCTCAGAAAATTCCGGATTCTGTACGTAGTCTCTTCAGGACGATGTGTTGTTTGAGGCAGTCAAAATGTGTTAAGAATTGACCACCTATTGATGAACTTTTAATTTTGATTTTTAAGAGATATTTATTAGAGTTACATAAAAAATAATGTTCTTTTTCTTGAATGAAATTTAGAATCGAATTTGGTTTAAACTTTAACCTCCAGTTTACCTCAACAGAGTTGAATTTCTTCTAAGAGGTAATTTGATCATGTAAGCAAGCAATATTTACAAATTTGAAGGTTCTAGCTGTAAAGGCTTGGGAGCGCCCTTTGTTTTCATATTTTGACTGTCTATTTTGCAGATAAATTAAAAAAAAAATCGCTTTTTAGTGGGTGTCTAGGTCGCGCAATGAGCAATACCACCAAATTTCAATGTTGTAGCTGGAAAATTTTGGGGAACAAAATTAATCCCATCCCTACTTCACTCCCTTAAAAGGGTGTCAAAAAAATGTCTTCTTAGTGGATGGTTTTGACAACTAAGGCGCTATTTCTGTTTGGATTTGGCTCTTACTGTAAGGACATCTATAATAGTTAACTTCCTAAATCATCGTCCTTTTTAGGATTAATTAACCTCATTCATGCTGCTCATAAAAATAATAATTGTGGACAATCCGCATTATAAAAGGAAACATACAATTAAAAAACTGGATATTTGACATATGGATTACATTTTTTGCTTGGCAACATCTAAAATATCAAGATTTGGTAAATCTCGATTGCAATTTTATTATATTACAGGAATAGGTGAAAAGATAAAACAGCGTAGTGAAAATAAGAAATTGATATTATCTGTATAGGTAATACCGTCTATTACGCTTATCATATTACTCAGAATAAATTTTTTGTCATGTACTGTTTTAACCCACATAGATACGTGATAAATAAACATTAAAATATTACCTTACGAAAACAATTACTAATTCACTGAACATGTGTACCTTCTCTTTTAATTCTACTACTATTTAAATAATTTTTTTTTACACTCATAAATAATAAAATATTATTCGAAAACTGCCATAAAAAGTCGATTTTTACATGACATCTGTAAGACTAACGAAATTTTTACAACGTGCAATTTTTGGTCATAGAAAAGATGGCAAATAGCTTGATACCGATTGCGAAATGCTTCGAATGAACGAAATGTCATTCTTAAATGCAAAAGAGGTATTTCACAATCTAGAATCAAAAATTTATTTCTCAAGCCCAATAATGAATTCCTACAAATGTATTTTGTTTAAATTCATACATGCAGAGGTGTCTACGCTACTGAACTAACCCAGATGTAAAATTTAGATGTCCGGATGAAATGGAAATGAAACCTTGTTGGGTCGGGGATGTCTTTTTGTTGCATTTTTAGTGGTCGTTAACAATGCAGAATGAAAAGGACAACAACGAACGATTTTTTATGGATGCGTTGGCCGCCATATGAAGAAACGATCTTACACATTCTTTACTACCTGTTGATGTTTCTGGCCTTTGGGAGGTTAATAATAATTTAATACATTGTGAAAATTACAAGTGCATGAATTACACTCTTAACACGAAACACATATCTAAAGCGTAAATATCGCTCTTAAAAAACGAATTATTATATCATTGCGTCAGTCATCGAATTGTGAAGAATTTTCTAAATGTCCGTCTGTCTGTCCGTACGATAACTCAAGACTGAAGAGCTTTATTGTAATGAAATATGGGCAGTAAGTCATTGTTAGCTAGAGGAAGATCTCAAAAAATGGATCAGTAAATATAAAAGTTATGAAACATTTTACGAGAAAAAAATGCACATGAGTGTTGTAATCTTTAATAAAATTCTACAAACACAAAAATACTGTAGTATAGTATACTGACGAACGTTTCGCCGATCAAGAGAGCATCATCGAATAAATGATACCTGGAATTTCGAACGTTCACTTGAACGAATTTCATATGAAAAGGAAAAATTAATAAAAGCTACAAATTGACTTAGGCGTACCATTTTTCTGGCAAAAATTATCAGAAAAATTCTACGCCTAAGTTGATTAATTGGAAATGTTCATAGGAAATTTGTTCAAGTGAATTTTCGAAACTTCAGGTAGAATAATGGCTAAAATTACACGTAATACCTTAAAAATTAACAGGATCATGGTACCCCCCCCCCCCCTTTTCCTTTAGTTTTAAAGACAAACGATTTAAATTTGGAACGTCCTATATATTTAATAAACTTCACTTTTTGACTAAATAAATGATTTTTTCCCAGTTCCTGTTTCACCGGAAGTGACACCAACTTTTGATTTTAAATGGAACACCCTGTAAATTATTGCATTTCTGAATTCTGTATTGTTTTCTGAATCCAATGATATCTCATAAATGACATTTCAAACATCAATATTTATTTTAATTTAAATTTTAGTTTTCCATTTAAGTGTGTCATTACTGGTATTTATTGTAACTGATCCGTGAAACGCTAGAAAAATAGAAATTCCGCCGAAAATACTAAATTATGTGATTTATGAACAAATAAAGTTCAACAAAATGGGGCAAAACACAATTTTTTCATATGGAATCATATTGGTAGCGTGGTACCATTTATTACTACTATTAATTTATTCATATGCCTTATTAAAATGTGCGATAAATACAATCAAAATTATAACTAAGATTTGGACAAAACGTCATTTCGGTGAATGGTTCTGTCAGGTGGCCTCCAAGGTCACCTGATTTGACTCTCCTAGATTTTGTTTGGGGTCATTTAAAAAATCTTGTCTACGCAACCGCTGTTACAATCCGTGAAAACCTGAAGCGACGAGTAAGACGCGCAATTAATAGCATAACGGCCCAGTAATTGGCGAATGTTTTTCAAGATACAGATATGCGAGTTCAGAAGTGCACTGATGTTAATGGACAGCATTTTGAACAGCTGTTGTAATGTTTTGTGTTCCTTTTTTGTATTGCAAAGCCACCTTATTATGTATACCTAGGTAATTATAAATAAATTGTATTTTCATATTTTCTCTTAGCTGTAATTTTGATTGTATTTATCACACATTTTAATAAGGCGTATGAATAAATTCCTTATTAATAGTAGTAATAAATGGTACCACGGTACCAATATGGTTCCATTTGGAAAACATGTCTTTTGTCACAAAAACTTGAAAACATTTATATTATAAAACATTAACAACTTTATTTGCTCATAATTCACATTTAGTATTTTCGACGGAATTTAGATTTTTCTAGTATTACACGGGTAATAAATCCGACCAGTCACGGCACACTTCAATGGAAAACTAAAATTTAAATTAAAATACATATTGACTTATGTGGTATCATTGGATTCAGAAAATTATGCAGAATTCAAAAATGTAATAATATACAGGGTTGTTCCATTTGAAAATCAAAAGTTAGTGTCACTTCCAGTGAAACCGAAAATGGAAAAAAAAATCATTTATATGTCAAAAAGTGACGTTTATTAAGTACAGGGTTGGCATGTTTAAAACAAAATGTTTTAAATAACACGTTTAAAACATATTTAATACACAATGCAATGTTTTAAACAACTGTTTAAAACGCAGTGCGATGTTTTAAACAAATATATTATTTTGCAGTTTGTGGAAAAGCAGGAGAAGTGGCGATGATGGTTCATTTCGATTCCATTTCGACACTCACCAAAAATAGCCTCCGTAGTCTTACTCATATGAACCAAATGGTCAGTGGTCACATGCACCATCTGGTATCAAATAGTAGTAGCAGACTCAGCAACTTGGCACCATTTGATTTTAGTTGAACAGAGTTTTAAAAGTTTTAAACATACCATTTAAAATATTGAAAAAAACTGCTTTAAACAAAAAAAACTGTTTAAAAAAAACAGTTTTTTTTATTTAAAATGAAAAAAAAAAACTGTTTTTTTTCAACCCTGATTAAGTATTAAAGTTAAGTATTTAGGATGTTCCAAATTTCAATCGTCTATCTTTAAAACTAAAGGCAAAAAGCCACGATGCTGTTACACGCGGTATATTCAATAATCCGACGTTTAAACCATTGGTAAAGTAAGTTGGAAAAACATAAAAAGGCGTGTTTGATCTGTTTCACTGTTAAAGTACCGCTGCGGTAAAGATCAACGTCGCTTTCTGAATTGATATTAGCAATACTATACATCTAGTTTGTTTATATATCATGTCAATATTTATAATTCACATAATTAACAAAATATAATTCTGTGGAAGGCGGTTTTATGTGTCATTTAAGATAAGGCTAAAAACCGCAAGTAAATACAAATTATTCATTTGAAATAAAATGCAGAATTATTAGCCAAATGGACAAAAACTGAGTCTATATTTTATTACACAGGCCCACAAAAAAAAAAGTTGTCTGCGCCGGGGTACTGACCATACCTATCCGTTGTATTTTGTGCCGCTGAACACGAATCTGATCTTAGTTTTTCCCCTATACGTCAGGTTTTTTTTTAACAGCAAATAAATATATAAATATCACGATTCAACACGACTTTTTTTGCTGTTAAAAAAAAAAACCGGACGTGTAGGGGAAAAACTAAGGTCAGATTCGTGTTCAGCGGCTCAAAATACAATAATAATAAGGGATAGGTGTGGTCAGTATCCCCGCGCAGGCCACTTTTTTTGGTTGCCACTGTGTCACACTCAGTGTGGCGCAATACCACAAAAAAAAGTCATGTGCGCGGGGGTACTGACCACATCTATCCCTTGTATTTAAAGCCGCTGAACACGAATCTGACCTTAGTTTTTCACCAGCACGTCAGGTTTTTATTTTAATAGCAAATAAATATATAAATATTAGACTTTTTTGCTTTAAAAAAAAAACCTGACGTATATGAGAAAAACTAAGGCCAGATTCGTGTTCAGCGGGTCAAAATACAAGGGATAGGTATGGTCAGTACCGCGGCGCAGACAACTTTTTTTTTTGTGGGCCTGTGTTATTAATAAGAAATATAAATTTCGTAACCTCAAGTGCAAGGAGATGGTCGTAAAAAGTATTCAGCTGGAACCTCCTGGAATAAGGAAATGTGGAAGACCAAAGAGATCCTGGAACAAGGGCTTGATAGTATTGGAAGAATATTTGATTATGCTAGAGGGCGATTACACTGTAAAAAGTCAAGGTAAATTCACAATGCAGTTACATTAAATATTGATGTAAATTTGATGGACATTTTTACATAAAATCTGTATATATAGTAATTTTGGAAAAGATAGTGTAAACACTGGAATGCGTGTTTTTACATACGTATTACGGAAATAAATATCAAGAAAAAAATTGATCCTGCCCTGGCCCACCCTCACAACAGCAACCTGTTATACATTCCAACCAGCTTCGCTACAACTACAGTTCCCGGTAATTTTTTTAAATTACCCTTACAAAAGACATTTTCGGAAGTTCATTGGGACGAACATTTATTATAGTTATTAACATGATTCTTCAAGTCGTCACCAAAATCAGGTTTGGGAAATTCTGGATTTATCGCAGCCGCACTTTTCCAAAGAATTACATGATACCTAGCTCTCAAAATGTGTTAATAAAAAGAATCCTGAGTAGGTGGTAAATTTCTTATATCAGACTTACAGGTGTGAAACAAATGTGCGCGTAATTTATTTAAATCCCTTATAAATGTTGGCCGACCAAACAAAATTCTGACAGAACATAGAGAAGAATTTTGAAAAAGAATTAAATCATTGATGTCATTTTGGGGGCAATCTATAATATTTGTAGCTCTTTATCTTCTGAATTTTAGTATCACAGCCAGTCAATGCATAAAAGATTTGTTACTATACTACGCCTCAGTTTGTCAACTCGGCTAGGTGCGCGAGATATGCATTTACAATAAAACAATAAAAATTGCTCCATTATTTTTTGCAAATTTCATATTATACAAATAACCATCTATTTGCAATAGTTTTAAAATTGTCTCGATGCTGAAATTTACATTGCACTTATCGGGTACGCTTTGTTTAAATAATTTCTGTAGCATTGTTTATAAACAATTTCGAAAGCAATTTGGCAGCACCTGGATCGAGAAAGAATAAGCTTTCCATTGGTTTGAAAATCATTAAAAAATGTTGATAAATAAGCTGTAAACACTTTAAACAATCAATTATCAGGCATACAAAAATTTTCGGATAAAATGTTTACGCTGTTTTGCAATCGTAAATCGTGTATCACTCATACGTTGTTACAAGCTTTTATTCGAAGATATTCTAAGTAATGGCGAAAGCGCTACGGAAGCCTACCTGCCTGCAGATGCGTTACCGCATTGTGCCGTGAGGGAGCGTTTAAGCTCCCTTTTTGTGTTTTTGGTTCTGGGTATCTGCCTCTTCTGAATCTTCGTGTGAAATATGTGTTGTGTCTTGATATGGAGTGTTTATTACTGTTTATGCTCCTCTTTTTGTGTTTCTGCTTCTTCGAATCTTCTTTTTCTGAGTTTTCTGATTCCTCGATTTCCGATGCTAGGTTGGGTTTGGGTCATGCTTGTTGCCAGCAGCGAGAGCCATATGACGCATGTTTTTTTTTTCATTTTTCCCTTCGCTTTTCTTTCCCAGTTTGTTTATGATTCTCTCGATTGTTGTTTTCCACCTGTAACATGGTCTCCCTATTTTTAGTTTGCTACTGTTCAGTGTTAGCGTTTTCTTCAGTAGGTTTTCTGCTGTCCTTTTTGCTTTAACCTTCTTGATCCTTTCCCTTATCTCTTTGGTTACCAGGATATGGTCTATTTGTGTGATTGAGCTTCCATTACTCTAGGTGTCAATGCGTGTTTGACTTTTGCTCCATGTATTTATTATTGTTAAGTCAAATATGTGTGCTAGGATTTTCAGCGCGTTTCCATTTTCGTTAGGCCATATGTGGAGTATATGTGCATTGAAATCTCCAGGTATACGATTTCACTGCACTATGTATATACCGTGTGTGTAGTCGCGGGCTAGGCATGGGGAGTTGAATTGCAACATCGCGTGTGCCAGCTGGCTGAAATGAAATAACAGAGCTGGAATGCTCCACCGATGGACGAATTTACGGCTGCCGGTGTTGTCATATTTCTCGCGCTACGTGTATGTACATGCCTAATGGGAAATTACACGCACGGTATGTATATAAACTATGATTTACTGCGTTAGAGGGAAGCACTGTGGAAAGTTTTGGTTTGTGCACCTAATTAAACACTAACTAATTAATATTTCTTATCAAGCTGACAATATTCCGAGGTATAAATTATTTTACAAGCACTTTCACTTATACAAATTTAAATATAACTTCTATAGGTTGTCACTTTGTATTTAACTTTTACAAGCTTTTATGGGTATCCATGGTGACAGAACACTATAAGTCATCTCCCTGCCTACCACGATATGATCTATTTATTGAGTTGAGTTTCCGCTACTCTAGGTATCAAGATTGCTCTTTTCTGTGTGTATTTTCTTGGAAACTATTTTCCTGAGAAAAACCTGTATCACGCATTCCTACATTGAGGTGCCATAAGGATTCAGTTTGGATGCTACACACCGACAGTGCCCCATTGATTATTTCTGGTCTAATCCAAATTAAACTCGTTTGAATATTTTTAGCAATTATGAGAACCTCACCTGAAAGATAGGTATACTTTAAGACTATTGCGCCACTGATCATTACGTGTTCAATTTTGATTAAATTTGTTTGAATATTTTTAGTAATTATGAAAAACACCCTTGAAGGTTCACACAGGAAATCTGTATAATCACACTTTAATAGCGATGCATTACTGATTTTTCGGGTTATTATTATCACCATTTTTATCATGCGTAATTCTCTTTTGATTGGCTGACAGAAATTCGGTTTTGGTTATTAATTATTATTTGTATTATTGACCTAATAGTATGCCTCTGGTTTACTCAATACTATTTAAAATATTAGGTTTTGAGTTAATAAATTAGGTTAATAGAGATTAAGTTGATAAAGTTATTAAAGTAATTAAATTTAATAAAATAAAATAAATTAGTTTATAGCTTAGCTTTCTGTGGCTTCTGGCGTGGTGATTGTTGTTTTTTATTCCCTCTTCTTTTTGAGCTTAGTACACTTAAAAAACTTTCCATTGCACACACAAATTTATTATTTATTTATTTACACTTTTACGTTTAATATGTCTGTCTTACTTTGCTTTATAAACACGTGTTGTTCACTTTTGACACTGAATATTTATTGCTTTCTTTAACGCAATAAAGCACTTGAAAGGGTCTTTTAGGTACCTATATAGATAGGTCTATTTAGGTCGACCGTCAACTAAGGCACAGCTTTACAGTTTATTTTTTGGTACTATTTAAAAAACACTAATAGTAATTTTCAATTTATTAATTGTATATGAACTTTTTTTTCCTATTATGACATGCCACGTTAAGCAAAATTTCTTGGCTCACCGGTGGCTTAAATTTGATTAAGTTTACCGTGGTTTTAACTGATTTTTAGCACTTATTTCGGGAGCGTCTTACGATGCGTCTATACACGCCGTTTGTCAACTTTCCTACTAAAATGAAAAGAATATGTAATAAAAAAAATTAAATTAATTGTCTCAAAAGCTTGTCGATTGAATATAAAAAAGAATACGACAAGCTTTTAAGACCATACATTTTTTTATTATTATTTTTTTTCGTTTTAGTACACCTAAATAATAATAAAAGCTTGTTTTTAAAAAGTTTTGTTTACATTTAATTTTTTTAGTATTATATATCTTCGAATGCACACCTGGTCGTGACCTGTGACTCCCGTTTCCGACTATTACTAACCATTAGTATTTTGTAATGTTCTCTCGACCGAGTCGGCCATTATTGCAAAAATTAATAAACGTGCATTTCTAAGTAATCATCTAATTATCCCAACGAACTTTATTTACCAGTTCCCCTTTTCATAAAACATATATCAAACCACAGGCCAATAATTAAAAATTAAATCATTGTTCCAAAATTAATGCATTCATAACAACGTATAATTTCGATTGTGCGGTTAATAATTACTTGTTATAGGGTTCTGTTTTGTTCAAGAGGGTAACATATGTTATTATGTCGGTTATTTGTAAATCCTTCCAGCAACCACAGTCCACAATAATTGGTGAGTTAGTGATAGTCCGGACGGTTAAAGAATATTCAAACACTTTACATAAAAATAAATGATTATTATCGAATGAAGTGTTTTTCAGAGTAGAAATTTTTAGATTAACTAAAAAAAATGTAAATGTATCGATGAAGGCAGCCCTAGTTATAGTTAAAATGTCGTACGCTAGGTCATTGTCAAATGTCATTGCCTGTAACATCATCAAAGAGTTTGTTATGATGAATCTCGATTTTATTTGCGAACAAAATGATGAGCGCAGAAGATCTAGACATGAATGTCGTATTTTGGTTTGCTGTAAAACGTGAAACAGCTCATTTCTGCATAGTATACATCCAAATACCTACAAAATGTACAAATTCTCCAGTTACCGAAAAATGTTCGGACATGTCCCCCATTGACTATATTTAGGAAGTTGCTTCCTTATAGATTACGAATGTTCCTTCACGTTATTGGTTATACAAGTCACCAAATGTCCTAATAAGTATTAAAATTGTAAGTACATATTAAAAATGCGTAAAAAAGTATTGATTGAATTTGGTTATCAATCGATTATGTTT
Organism: Rutpela maculata; assembly: GCA_936432065.2. Classification (NCBI taxonomy): domain Eukaryota; kingdom Metazoa; phylum Arthropoda; class Insecta; order Coleoptera; family Cerambycidae; genus Rutpela; species Rutpela maculata. Next base: position 42,899,109 of record OW386289.2, read on the forward strand.
TAGTGGGGCATGGCAATGTCGGAGGAATAGTCGTCTGGCTTTCGATTTGAGAGTTGTCATGTATGTAATTATGTTATATTATATTTATATAACCAAAAATAGGAATGGATTTAACCTGAAACAGCACTCGTCCGAATTGGCCTGATTGCATTAAAATCGGTAGTTAGGTATTTTAGGGGTAGCTGATTACGAATTTGATGTGACAAGTTAGGCATTCAAAATAGCGAATCCAATATCACTGCGATAATTGCAATATTTTTGCGGATTCACATAAAATTTGATACATGGATTAGATTAGATTTGAAAAAGGAGCTGGCTGATTGGCCTTGACCATCGCGCCCCCTGTGGATCTATTGTGGCATTCCTTGTCTAATTTTACTTAGAGCTCCTTATCCAGCTTTGTTTTTTGTAGCCATAGCCTTGATGAGAGCTATTTGGTATAGCTATCTGCCCTTGGTTTCTCTTCGCCAAGTAGTTGGAACCTCAATCTGGCTAAGCCTTGGCAATGGCACAGCACATGTACTGAGGTTTCCTCTTCCTCTTGACAGAATCTGCATGTTGCATCCTCTGCCAGGTCCATCAGACATATGTTAGAAAACCTACCATTATCCTAATAGACTTTCTATTTTGGCGTAGTAGGTCTTCCGTGAATTTGTCCGATCGTTCTTTAATGAACTTTTTGGATTGTCTCTGTTGTGGGAAATTCTTCCACCACTCTTATACCCATTCATTCATTAATGGATGTTCGTATGCGTGGCTTAGCCACACTGCAAAAGGATTCGGGTCCTACTAGGGCCTTAGATGCGCCTTCCCGAGCCAGTTCATCGGCCTTCTCATTTCCCTCGTGTCCCTCGTGTTCTGGTACCCATGCTATGGTCACTTTGTTCTGACTTTCTAGGTCCATAAGGGCATTTATACAATCCCATACCAGTCTTGAATGGAATCGAATGCCTTTAGCGTTGCTTGACTGTCGGAAAAAATGGTAATTGACTCGTTTACAGTTCCTTGCCTCATTATTTCCTTTGCACACCACTGTATATCGGCCACTTCAGCCTGAAATATTGTGGCGTGTTTTTCTAGACTTATCGGGATTTTCGTTTTCGACCGTTTCCGACCCGTAAATCCCAGCTCCGACTCCCTGTTCTATCTTGGAGCCCTCCGTATACCAGATCGTTTGTGTCGATTTTGGAGGACCGTTTTTCCAGTCATCTCTGTCTGGTATTTTGATTTGAAAATTTTTATAGAACTTATACTTTGGGACCATAGTGTCCTTGGGCATTCCCAACATGGGATCTGCCTTCAGCTCTGAGTTTAACTTTTGGTGCTCTGTTCCGTGTTGTTGCCTTAAGGGCGTTGTGCTTTGCATTAGCCTGTGTACTACTGAACGAGCTTCCCCTTGGATAAATATATGTAGTGGTGTCAGGTCTAAAAGGACTTGCAATGCAGCCGTGGGAGCAGTTTTTATGGCCCTATTGGCGCACAGCCAAGCAAGCCTTTGTACGCCACTTAATAGCCTTATTGCTTCAAGGCAGTGTCTTGGCCCATCATACCACCGATCCAGGTCTTACAACCCTAGTATATAACCATAGGGGGTTTAACCCCCAGTTTTTTCCACACATCTGCCTGCACCTTCCCAGGGCAATGGTTGCTTTCTGTGTGATTTTTTGGATGTGGGAATTCCATGTCAGCTTTTGGTCGAAAATGATTCCTAGGTATTTAACCTAGCTGGCAAATGGAATTTCCACTCCATTGAGCCTCAGGGGTTTTAGGCTTCCCAAGGCTCTTTTCCGTGTAAAGGTAACGACTGTAGTTTTATGAGGATTTATGGAAAGTCCTTCCTCACTACTCCACCTGTCGACAATGTTTGGGGCTCTTTGTGAACGCTCTGATATTGTGTTCGCAAATTCGTGACTACTATCGCTAGATCGTCAGCATATCCTAGGCAGTAAGAACCTTCTGCGGACATTTTTCGGAGGAGTTCGTCAACAAGGGTTGCCCACGGCAGTGGAGATAATACCCCTCCTTCAAGGCAGCCTGTACCCATTTTTGCCTCAATGGTAGCCTCGCCTAAATTGGATACTATTATCCTCTATTTTAGGCTGGCTTTAATCCACTGGCAGAGTACTGTTGGGACGGGACTCTTTTATTTAACAAAGCCTTCGTTAAAGATTGCATTGTCGTGTTATTGGACGCTCTTTCTATATCTAGAAATGTTGCTACTGCCATTTCTTTGTCATTTAATGACTTTGTCAGTCGCCTGTTTAAATCATCCGGTGCGAGATCTGTTGACTTTCCCGACTGGTATGCATATTGACGCTCACTAAGGGGGTTTTCTCTTAGTATTTCGTCTCTAATGTACCTGTCCAGTAGTCTTGAAGTAATTCAGGTTTCATAACGAGCTTTAAGTTAAAGCTTAAGAAGTCACAACGACGGATATTTTGCTATGTACAAGCTAAATAAGGAGGCCACTAAAAAGGGCGAAAAGAAATTCTTGAAAGGAAACTAAACTCTTTTCAAAAAAGCCGGTCAGTTAAAAACCTTGTTGAGGTCGGTATACAAATGAACAAATAGCAAATAATGAATTCAAATGTATTTTCAACCGACCTCAATATCGGTATTAGGTAATAAGTTTCAACAAGGTTCAATTAACTAACCGACGCGACGGTGAAATTATATTTCATAATTTTTAGCGACGCTTTTTGAAGGCGGTTCAATTTTTTTTAATTTTTTTTTTATTACAAAAATCATTCATAAAATATTATTACTTGTCATTTCTAAGTTTTGCATTTTTCTCGCTTCTAGGTACTCTACTACTATCAGCATATCCTAGGACAGAATATCTTGAACACCTCTTATGTCACCCTGATTTGATAAGAGTGCCCATAAAAAAATTTAATAAGCAAAAATCTGTGTAGAGAATAACTTTTACACACATCTAATAATAAAAATTAAATAATATTTAAATAACAAAATGTTTAAAGCACCCCGACCATTCTAAAATTTGGAGCTCTGTTGGCCAGACAGGCCAGCCAGCGGTCGTCGATTGTATTCGTTTCATGTCTTCTTTTTGCAATCCGCAGTGGCGGTGAAACCTGCCTTTGCGAGTCGCCGTGGTTCTTTTGTTGCTGGAACTGACTTTTTGGTCATACAGCAACGGCCACACACGATTGTTTTTATTTGTACTGTTAACAAGAACCATTAGGTACTTACGTCATTTTCAGCTCAAGATTAATATCGCAAGGCGAACATTATGATGGAAACGGCAGAGCGACTACTTCGTTAAAATTTAAGACGGGATATATTGAACACCTCTATAAACACGTAATAAACCATAAGGCAGGTAATATTTGTTAAGATAATAATTTTTATTTGAAGCTGGTGTGTCTAATTTATTGTTATTATGTCTATTTGATTGATTACACGGAATAATATCGCAGGTTTTTTTTAACATTAGCCGCTTAATAAACATTTGTATAGATTTTTTATGATGTTTTTCCTTGTCTTCCTCCCGGCTAGCTGCTAACGACCCTTAAAGCTTGAGCCCCGATAAGTAGAAAACAATTAGGATTTGAATGATCATCCATCTAATATTTTTATATTCTTTTAATACCAGATATTTTTGTTTATGCTTTACTTTGTCCTTAATAATAATAACTATGATGTCATAAAAATGTTAAATGATAAAAGTACTTATTTTTTACCCGGAAGATTTCTTCAGAACTCGATGGTCTTGTGCTCTATTGTTGTTAAAAAAACCGCTGCCCAAGGAATCACTACTTCCACATCCAGATTTTTTATCTAAGTCACTCACAACGAAAAAATTTTGTATGTGGAAATAATTGTTTATGGAACATTAATAATATAATATTTGAAATCCTCTACCCCAAAAACCCATAAAATGATACCCCACATCGGTAGCGGGGTGGGGGTGGTGATAGGGGGTGGATGAAGTAAAAAAACATTTCGAGGTTTCTGGTTCTTGTACACACCCTAAATCACATTTTTTTTTCATCCCCTTTAATAATGGGGTGGGGGTGGTAATGGGGGTGGCTAATGCCAACATTTTTTTTGAGACCTCAGCTTCTCTTGTATATACTAAATACCAATTTTATGGACTATTACCTGCTTGATTTACCTATTTTTCGCAAATTTACCCCAATTTACCCCCCCAACCCTTCGACGGAACAAGATGAAAATATAATCTAGTTCTAGATCTCGTTAAAGTACATATGTGTACCAAATTTCAAGTCAATATCTCAAACGGTTCCAGAGTAATCGCGCGCGCCAAAAAAACTTACAGACAGACCGACAGACAGAAATTTTTTTTCGCTCAAACTTATAATCTCGATGTTTCGTGACATTCTAAGCCTATTTGAACAATAAAAATTTTTAAAAATTTTTTTGTCGTTACTATACTTCCACTGGATGTAGAAGTAATTACCTAAAGCCTTCCTAAAAAGTTTTAATGTGATATAACACATTAAGGTATTTTAGAAGGTCAAATTAACCTAAGTTTTACTTACAAAAATACATTCAGAATTCATGGGCCATTTAATAATAGTAATAAAACGCTCTTTCTTTATTCTGTATTATTTAACGTTTCTTTCATTTATTTCGCTTTTTGGAACTTCCGTCAGCTTCAAATTAATTTTAAAGTCTTTTTACAAATTCTTTATAAACAACCTCGAAAACTATAACAATCATTATTTTCTTAAAAGAAATATTAAAAAATTCCGATAATTGTATTTTTCGTTGAGATTTCTAAAAATTTTAATTTTTCTTTTTTAGGGATTTTCGAAATTGCGGTAATTTTCAATGGGTAAACTTTTTAGTTTATAGCATTAGAAATCCAACAAAAAAAAATCATTCAAATCCATTCATGATAGCTGGGTTCCGTAATTTTTCATTTATAATGACTAATTGCTCTGGACTAAGAGCTTTCTGTAGGTTGCTCTCATCTACCGCCGCTTTAAATATGCAGGCAGGATTAGGCAAATTTGATTAATTTTTTTGTTCCAATTTTACTTTTATTATTTGAAATGTTTTTAAAATATTCGTGTTTATATAAATTGTAACATTAATTTAAAAAACGATATCCCACATCAGTAGGGGGTGGTGATAGTGGGGGTGGATGAAGTAAAAAAATATTTTGAGGTTTTTGGTTTTGGTACACACACTAAATCACATTTTTTTTCATCTTCTTTAATAATGGGGTGGGGGTGGTAATGGGGGGTGGCTAATGCCAAAAATTTAGCTCCTCTTGTATATACTAAATACCAATTTTATGGACTAGCACTAAACATAACTGCTTGATTTACCTATTTTCCCCCATTTACCCCCCAACCCTTCGACGCAATAAGATGAAAATATAATCTAGTTCCAGATCCCGTTAAAGTACATACTGTACCAAATTTCAAGTCAATATCTTAAACGGTTCCAGAGTAATCGTGCGCACAAAAAAAAGTTACAGACAGACAAACAGAATTTTTTTTCTCGACGTTTCATGACATTGTAAGGCTATTTGAACAATTCAAAAAAAATTTTGCCGTTTACTATGCTTCCACTGGATGTGGAAGTAAAATCAGCTGCTTTAAATCAATGGATTTAAATCATTCCAACCTTGTATAGTTGACTACACACTTATTATGCGTGTAAAAAAAAATCGGTAGCTTTAGCGGTGCAAATACGCCGACATTTTTAACACGTGTAATAACTGTAGTAGTAGTGTAGTTTAGTATATGTTTCTGAGAGCACAATAATTTTAAGTCAATGTAAAATTGTTTGAATACTTTTTTTGCAATGGTGTTGAAATCTTAAATTTTCATCAAAACCTATTCCCAGATTTTTTGGAATATCTGTGTTATTATATTTGTAGTTGATTTTAACATTTAGCTGCATTTTAATAGAATATCTTTGTTGTTTTGAACACAGAAGCATAGCACTGCATTTGTCAGGATTTAATTTTAGATTATGTTCCTGATACAAATGGAATATTAACTCAAGATTTTTACTAATTGTTTCTGAAGCATCAGTAACATTTTAGCATGTTCATAATTGTGTATAATTTGAGTATCATCTTCTCTAAGCTTGTATAAGTATTCGAAATTGAATAGTATTAAACATATCTGCAGTATAGATAATAAATAAAAAAAAGCCCAGGAATATATGCTTGTGGGACACCCGAACGTATTTTTGTTTCTGCTTGGAGAGCGTCAGAGCGTGTTTAGTATTTCGCTCTTTGTGAGCGCTGCGTCAAATAAAAGATATATCAGATTCTCGAGTAATGTACCCAACTGACTATTCGAAAGGTAAATTTGAGAAACCAAGCCAGAGTCTCCGCTGGGGATGATATTTTGCGAAAAATGGGGTGTATCATCCACCGAAAGGGTCTTAGTTTGTATCATCGAAAATTTAATATTTATGATAATCTGAGTATTACTAAAATCAATAACTTCTACAACTTAAATCTTGCATTAAATAATGTACGACAAATTGCCATAATTACTGAAGTGAATTATTAAATAAGCATAGTAGTAGTCAGAGTAACCTCGGACAAATTACAATTCATTAGAATTGCCTTATTTCAATTATGTCACTATTTTATCACCGTCAACTCTTTAATTGTTTTATCTGTGACCTGCTCTGGTTCAGTAACTTTGATTTAGGCTTTATTTACCACTTTCGTGGATTTGTTAACTTGTACCACAATATAACACAAACATGTAGTAAACATAATTTTATGGCAAATTTGCAAAATCGATAAGCTTCCCAGAAGTGGAAAATTCTAGAACCCGCTTTATTGTTTCCTGCAGCAAAATCGATCTTAAATTTGGAACGAACTAATTATCTACTAAAATTTGTCAGTTTTATGTGTTATACAAAGATGATTTCGTAATAAAAATTAGACTTTTATGGATTAGTAAACAACAGAAATTTAGATTCTTGGGTGGGCTTCGGTCGTAAAGATAATATCCGAATGTAGATCGGTACGTTTATATGTAATAATTACTGTAGCAATTACTAAAAATTTCTAATAGCATAATGTGAGATTTGTAAGATAAGATAAATTAAAAATTGTAAAGAACCCATCAGGCATTTTCTGTATACTATCAGTGTTGATAAAAATCATGATTAAAAAGAAATCCGATTCAATCATGATTTTTTTTTATATTTTCTTAATAAATAAAAAAAACCTCTATATACATTTATGTTAAAACTGAAAATTGGGTTAAAAACTGTTTCGACTTGAAGCCGCTCGCGAGCTTGTTGGAACTCGCTGAAACTTGCAAATTCCGGTCGACTATATAAGAAGGCATTCAACGTTGCCGCGCGACGTATACTAAAAATAAATGTCTAGTCGGGGCAAGTATATGGCAACATTTTGTTAAAAGAAAAGTTATGGGTAAGCTTGGATGCCATGCAATATGTAAAAAATGTAATAATGAAATTCAGGAGCTTGTCGACATGTTTAAAAACCACTGGGAACCAGGTAAGAATCAGTCAAGCGAAGGTGAAAAAAAATTAATGAGTTCCAAGCCAGTACAAGCCAAAGTGAAAATTCCCAAGTCCCAAAGAACAGCAAGCGGCAATTTGAACGGTAATAGTTGCACTAGCACAAATTTAAGCTCCTTTGTTATAAGATTATGTCAAGACAAAAAGAAAGAATTAGACAAACAGGTAGCCAAAGCCGTCTTTGCAACAAATTGTTCTTTTAAGTCCATTGAACGTAGAATTGCCAGGCCTAAAATTCGAAAAGCCAGACTTTACTTATAAATTTGGCCGAACATTTGGTACAAAAAGCCGAACAGCATTCGTTCGCCATAAAAAAATAACTAAAACACAAAATCAGTCTTTTAATATCTTTATTAAACTTGATTTATTTCAAAATAAACATTTGTTACATAGGAACAGAAAAAGTCATCGCAAAACAATATAATGCATCTATAGAAAAGCGACTAAAAACAAAAAAAAAAAACGAAAAAATCCCGTAATAGGGCCTTAGACAAAAAGCCAAATAAAAGCCGAACAAGCCGGACATGGTAATTTTTAGCCGGACGAAACCGTAAAAAGCCAAACATGTCCGGTTAAAGCAGGACGCATGGCAATCCTAAATGAATGTAGAGAAGTTCGGAAAGCGTTTGACATGTTAAGACCAGGGTATGTCCCGCCTTCTAGGTTTCAGTCACCAACCCTTTTAAATTAATCATTTATAGAGGAGAAATCAAAAATGTATCAGGTCAATTGGTTTGTATGTCTCTTGATGGTTGGTCAAATGTTCATAATGAACCGATAATGTGTGGAGTTTTGATACTAGAAAATGGAAACACTGTTCTTCTGGAAAGTGTGGAAAGTATAGATACATCAGGACATCCACACACTGGTGATTATCTTACAGACTTGGAATGATTTAAGTAATAAATAAGTGCAAAAATGAGTATCACTGCAAAGTTACTATTTTGGTCACAGATAATGGATAAACATGAATAATATGAGGGAAAAAATTGCCGAGGCCATGGATTACTTCATTATAACATACGGGTGTTCTGCCCATATACTGAATTTGCTTTCCAAAGATTTGGAAGTTACAAAAGTAAAATCATATGTAGTTCAAATTGTAAAATATTTTCGCAATATATACTTGTCAAATGCTTGGGTACAAAGATAAAGCAGGCACTGCTACTACTACTAATATTACCACAAGATGGAATACGGTTTTCGACTGCCTTGAGCTTTAAGTCATTGAATGGTCCAAGTTGTTGCAAATCTGTGAAGAACACAAAGATGACATTGATCCATTGATTTTTGAAAAAGTGTCAAATATTCAAATTAAAAGAATGACCGAAGACTTTAAAATTGCTGAAAGCAATGTCAAATATTTGAAGGGAGATATGATTTCTTTAACACCATTTCACATTTTGGCATATTTTCTAGATCCTATCAGACAAAAACAAATATCCAATATCGAAAGAAGAAAAAAAGGCTGCTTTAGATATAGTACAGGATCCGTACTAAGGTCGACCTTCACCGATCAGGTAACCGAATGAAATCTACTTTTTATGAAAAAAAATATGCTAAAAGTAACGGTGATGGGTTGCTTAACGAAATACGTTCAAGGCTATATTTAATTGAAAATTCAATAATCAATTTCTTTTCCATACCTTCACCGATCTTCTAACCAAAAAAATTTAGCACTAATCGAAAGTAAGAAACCTATAGAATATGTAAACATAGGGTTGCTTACATTTTTCCGTTCAAGGCTATACGGTTGCTAGGTTTAAATAGGTGAATCGAAAGTGGTACCTTCACTGATCTGGTAACCAAATAAATTATATATCAAATTAAAGATAATTTTATTGCGAAACGATAAATATAAATAAAATTAAAAAAATTTAAAAAAATAAAAAAAAACAAAAAAAAAGCCTTGAACATATTTCGTTAAGCAGCCCATCACCGTTACTTTTGTTAGCATTTTTTTTTCATAAAAAATAGATTTCATTCGGTCACCTGATCGGTGAAGGTCGACCTTAGTACGTATCTTAGACTAATATAGTTTCCCAACATTTTTCTAGCACAAGGTTTCCGTTAATAAGTAAGTTGGAAGCGAAATAGGATCCGTTCCAAGAAACAATGTTTTCAGAAGAAATATTACAAAATGATAACGCTGTGCAGTGGTGGAAATCTCAAAAATATATTCCGCAAATTAACAAAGTACTTTATGTGCGCCGTTGTTTCTTCTGCAGAAGTGGAAAGGACATTTTCTTCATATGGACTTGTTCATTCGAATATTAGGAATATATTGAGCAATGAAAAACCATCTAAATCAGTATTTCTCTTTAAACGTTATAATACTTACTATGTCTTGTTTCAGGGGCGTAGCGAAGAGGGGGGGGGGTTCTTTGTCAGACTTGGCAAAAGTTGGGTAAATGTTGGAAATTTGAGGTATAAGTTGGCAATTTTTATTTCGGTGGAATTTTTTTTTTTTGGATTTTCTCCCCTCCCGCTCATCAATTTTTATTTCGGTGGGAATTTTTTTTTTTGGATTTTCTCCCCCCTGCTCATCAATTTTTTTAGAATTTATTATTTATTTATTTACAGAGTTGGCTTCTTAAGTTTATGAAGTTGGCAAATTTGAAAAATAACCCCACAAAAAAGTTGGCTCGCTACGCCCTTGCTTGTTTTGTACTGTTTTGAAAAATGTATTTTTATTTTCATATATTCATGTTTGTTGCAAATAAAAATTTTTATTAATAAAGTTTGTATTTTCTCTTTATAAAAGTTAAACTTAAAATGAAAAAAATCAGGAATTCTTAAAATAAAAATAAAAATATACTTTACTTTTAAATGTTCATTTTCTAAAAGTGCTTTCATAAAATGGTGTATAGCAGATTCTAAACTCATAAAATATTAGTTTACGCAAACTATTAAACATGTTGATATTTCATTATTACACTAGATATTTCCGTTCTCACAATGAAAGTTATCAGCTCAGTAATCTTAAGTGGTTTATTTGCAAATTTCAATTTCCAATTAATCTATCATCAGGTGTAATTTTGTAACAGATAGCCATAACATAGTTGCATTAAAATTCATGTGCCTATTTCCTTTGAACTAGACTCTAGGATTGACTAAACCTCTAGGTCCTAGTGGTCCTAGAGGTTCATTTAATTGTAATGATATTCAGGATACCTATTACTATTTTATTGGGGATCCGCATTTGTTTAATAGAACTTGTGTAGAAAATGAGACGCCAAATCATAGTCTGCATCAATATTCCATTACATTACAGACAATATAACGTAGTGCAAAAATAGCATCTAAGATGCAATATATACATTATACAGAATGTTAAATAGGAAACAAATTGCTACAAATAAACTTATTAATAGGGCCATATAAAATTTGATGACCTTTATAATCACTTGGAGCAAATGCTTTTAGGCTTGTCTATTCCCGCCTTCGAATTTACTTTCATGTCTTTCATCAGTTATGGGCAATTTCAGGTAAATTTTCCTGTCAATAAATTGCTCATACTCAACATTTGTTTACGCAAGCTATTAAACGTGTACATTTTATTTTTTCACTAGACATTTCCGTTTTCACAATGAAACTTATCAGCTTTGTAATCTTAAGTATTTTATATTTGCAAAATCGCCCATTTTCTCGTCCTCGAATTTTGTTTCAAACTAAGTGCTAATTTACTGTTAATGATGAGAACATCCTGAATAAAAAATTTCAAGTTGAGCATATTTTTGGTTTTTAAAACATGAGGGATTAAAGTTGTGATAAGCGTGATGTAATATAGGATCTGAGCAATTTTGCAATCATTCTACTATATCTAAAAAAATTCTGACACAAAGGTAAGTATCCCTTTCCCGAACGCCATAGTTTAAAGGTCCGTTTTTAACCAGCAAGTGGATTTTATGAAGGGGTAAAGGTACGAAGGGATGAATATCGGAGCAATCTCGTAATCGCTGCATTACATAAAAATAAATACTGATGTAGCTGTTTCTAAGAGTGCTTTTCTCTTATGTCAGGGCCTCTTGATTCCTTTTCATCCCCGAAATAATCACGCCGGGGGTCAGGGGGTGAAGATCCACCAATAAGTTTTCGTCCTGTTCTCTTGCACCATCGTAGGTGTGCCATAAAATCGAGCATAAAATAGTTACAAAAATTCTGGTTATCATCCCACATTCATTGCAATCAAAATGCGATATCTGGTACATCTGGTACATTCAATATTTTTTCCCTGACTCAAGTTCATAATTCAAGATAAACGGGTAGTTTTTTACCCTGTAATGGATTGTTTACGTGTACTAGGTCGTAAGAGATTTATGGTTCATTCCTATTAATAAAGCTTAGAGGGTTCAAGCTTTTCACCAGTTGTTGGAGCTTTTGCGCAGGTTGATATTGCATTGGAGTAGTTTTCACCCCCTTAAGGACGTCTCTCGATTTCTTTGTGTGAGCCCTAGTCAACACCTTCGTTCACGTATTCAGCCAATAGACTTATATTATGTTTCTGTTCATAACTCAATAGCATAATTTTTTACTATTTTCATTCTTATATATAGGGGATGTTTTTGGTTTTGGTTTTTGGCTCTTCTGAATTAATTAATGGATATACGGATTTTGCGATTTTAGAGATTTGAATTCTGCGTCAAAAAATTCAAGCAATCAAGGAATATCTTGATTGCTCTGCCATAGCTGATGGGTATTCATTTTTTGTGGGGCTGTGTATTTTTTGATAGCATCGCGTATATCACAACTTCAATCCCTCATATCACACCAAACATATGCTCATCTTGAAATTTTGTATTCAGGATGTTCTCATTATCTACGATAATTGAGCATTTAGTTTAAAACATAATTTGAGGGTGAGAAAATGGGCGATCTTTGGCCTATTTTTGATTTATTCCAATTATTCTATCTCTAGGCGTGGTCTTTTAATAGATAACCAAAACAAACTATCAAAATTCAACTTCTACCGGTTTCCTTTGAACTACATGGGCTCGAGAATAACATAAGCCTCTAAATTATTCAATCTTTCATCGTTGGAAAATACACGTAATCCAGTTAAATTAGACTGAAAAATTTCCAATCTGAATAAAAACGTCCACCCACCCAGCTGAATTTTTGAATGAAGCATGTTTTCACAAGATGTCAAAGTAGATACCACTGGAGCTTTAAATATTACAAGAGGTCAAAAGTAAAAAAAAAGTGTTTTGCAAAGATCTCGGAAACTAGCTGTACGAAAAAATAGTTGGTACCAGATTTGTAAATTAGAAAATTTGCTGCATATTTTTTTTTCGTAGGAGTAACCATTTCGGAGATATGATCGTGCGAAGTTGAAATGATAATATGTATGTGCCTATTATACAGCATATTTTAGAACGTAGAATATGTCATAGGTGGGGAATATACTCTATAAAAGCAATTGGAGAGCAAGTCTATAACCACATAAAGTATAAAAAAAAAGTTTAAAAACCAACTCCAGGAATACCTACAATATGAATTAATACCATTTCCACTGGCTCTTTTTCAGGTTGTAGGAATGCGGAAGCTAAAAAATCATCCTTGTACGATTCTTTTGAACCTCAAGTAATCGAATTTCCTTCTACAAATGTTATATATATATATTGTCGATGGAGGTTTTCTTTTAAATGCTAGCATCTTCGCCATGTTCGTACCCCTATGCCTGCAGTACATTCTCGCCGAGACCGCTCGGCGAATGTCTCGGCGAGACATTTACCAAGGGACCAGGAAGCACGAGGGTGATGAGTACACTCTCGCCGAGACCGCTCGGCGAATGTCTCTGTTTTTAGTAAAGGCGGATTTTCCTACACCTTCGTCAGTCGCTAACGACTGCGACCGAGTAGCCGCGGCCGGTTGTAGCCACGACCTAGTTCCTCAAGCCCGTTTTCCTAGCCTGCGCCAATTAGTGTTACTCGTTCTTGTAATCTGTGATCGCGACAAAATGAATATTTCTAAAAAGTCATTAATTTGAATGTTATTAAGTTATCAGGAGCACGAGGAAAATCTAAAACCTAAATTATGTCATGCCACTAACTGTCAATAAGCCACAATTACAAAATAACAACAAATATTTACTTTCAAATATTTACTTTCAACTACTCACCAGTGTACCCACCAATGAAATAAGCAATGTATAATATAATATAGTAATACTATACTAGTACTATCCTTTTACTTTATATAGCTATGACAAGTAAAAACTACAAACATATCTGCTAAAAATATTATTTTTAATGTATATTCGTCGACGAATTAGTCGCAGCACTGCTCTCGGAGATGAGCGGCGACTCGCGAATGGACGAACAGCGACCATTCGTTGGTAGTAACTACTCAGTAGCAGGTAGGAAAACATTCAGGTTAAAATGCATTGGAGATGTCTTGACGAATCGGTCGCGGCTACTCGGTCGCAGTCGTCAGCGACTGGCGAAGGTGTAGGAAAACCCGCCTTAATGTGAATGAAAGACATGGATATTTTTACATTTAATTAATTTTATTTATTTGCTTTTATCATGATTGGAAAATATTATTTAGGTATTAAGCAAATCACAACTTACACACTTTTTTATTTATTACGAAATTACCTACTTTTTGCCCTAATCTGAGCACGCTAATATACTAATTAGGTAAATATTTAAAAACACTCATTATTGGAGAATCAATCAAAACAACTACTCTTCTAGCTAATACTGACGAAGTATCGAATTACATGACATGATTCCTAGCATTTTAAAGAAAAAAATTATGTTGAAAATAATATTTTCTAATAACGACATGGACGTTGCTGAAATTGCCTCTGCTGCAGCTTATTGTGCGTTTGCATATTTTAATTATGTGCATATATACAAAAAATATAAAATTGAAAATCATTGGAAACCAAGAAGATGGTGGATGAAAACAATTCATCGAAATAGTGAGTGTTGAAAATTTAAATGTGATTTTAATTATTAATATTTACCTCACTGTATAATAATGAAACATGCCTGAATTAATAAAGGGTGTAGCCGGTTAAGCATATGAAAAATGCCCATAAAGGAAATTACATGAAATGGACATCAAAATATTCCCTTGACTATAAAAAAAATATTTGTTACAATATTATTCCAGAAATCCAAATCGATAAAATTCTCAGAATATGTTAGTTAGATTACCTATCTTTGCAGAACGGCAATCAGCCCCCTCATCTGTAGCCTAATAACCCAGCCAGACCATATTTTTAAATAAAATTAATAAATTAATAACAAATTAGCCTTATAAATGCTTCTAAACTATGTATGATGTTTTAGGGCACCAGATTTTAGGTTTCTCAGGTTAAGTTTACTTAATTTTTCTCCAAGAAGTATGGTTTCCAAACGTTTTTTTGTGTAATGTAGTAAAAAATTATGTTAACAATGCATCATCGGAATGACACAGAATGACTCTCGTCATCAGAATGACCTAATTACTAACAGTATAATAAACTTTCGAATTGAAATGAAAATAAACAAATGAAAACAAAATAGAACAAAATTGTAATGTTTAATACCTATTTAAAAAATGAAATAAAACAAGAAGTTACAAAATCTACTACGTACTACTTATTAAATATTTGGTTAAAAAGTGTGTCAATTTCATCGTCATTTAAAACTTTAAAATATTTTGATGAAATTGGAACCGGTGCATCTTTTAATTTGCTCAAAATTCCAGTGCACTCCAGCTCCTGCCTATCTTCCTTATTGGGCCAATCACCCACTTTTTGTTCCGTGAATTTTGAACACCCTGTATATGAGTTAAGTTTGAAATAAAGTCACTTTTCACGAGAGAAAATAAAATAAGTTTTTATTTTTGTTCACGTTCTCACAATACTTGATTTTTGTTGAATAGAACTTAATTAGAGCGATTAGTTAATTAGTACGATTAATTAGAACGACTGGATAAGCACTAGAGTAAAAATCTGCCTTTGAGTTTTGTCGCGTTTCGACGTAATATTTTTTTCTGAATTCATCTGGAAGATCTTTATGGTCGATAATTTTCAAATTTTTTCGTCAATTAGGTAAGTTGCAACAAATTTTTAATTAACAATTGCCCTTTTTGCAAAAATTCAGCTCCCCCAGACAAGAGCAAGTGAGAATATACTAGGTGCCCTCGGCCTCGCGGTTTATGTTCCTTTTGACTCGTGGCCAAAAAACCGACACAAATCGGAGCGTTAACGAGGCGAGGCGAGGCGAGGCGAAGCGAGGGCGCACGGGGCGATGTGAGCGTAGCAAGTACACTCTCGCCGAGGCGTTGCGAGGGCAGGCGAGTGCATTAACGAGACAAGGCGAGGGCACACGGGGCGATGCGGGAGCAGCAAGTACACTCTCGCGCTCGCCTGCCCTCGCAACGCCTCGGCGAGAGTGTACTGCAGGCATTTTAAAGTCTGCAATAGTACAATAGACTCCGAGTAGACTCCATGGATAACAGCACTTGTTTACACAAGCCATCAAAGGCACCATCAACTTTGATCGTTACCGAAGTCAATAACTATTGTTTAAACAAAGGATAAATAAAAAATATCTTTAGATTTTTGATTTATTACATCGACGATAAAATTATTTTTTTTAAATAAGAGTTGTAAATATTGAAATTAAATTAAAATACTAAAAATTTGCTAAAGGGGTTAACTAAGGGGAAAAATCGTACACCTAGCATATCATGTTTTCATACTTCCAAACATTTCGCAGTATTTCGAGTACCCCCTTTGTTGTTTATTTGTTTTAATTACTTCATAAACCTTTACAAATACTTGTATATTATCTATTCATTCGAGTTTGTTTGACACACTTAGGCAACGTCAAAATCGAGTTGATGACGCGCATAGGACATTTCTTTGCAACTACTATCCGCACACACCTCGCAAAACATTTATCAACACTGCTAGTTAAAAATAAATCTAAAACAAACAATGATTAATATTATTACACCTAGCCTTCGCGGAAGCGAAAAGTATATTCTATTTGCGAGCCACTTTTCTAAAACCGTACTTAAATAGGTACCGCTCGTGTAGAATCATTTTGTTAGTCATCAAATTCAGAATAACATTTAAAATGTCCGTATGTCTGTTCGTCTGCCACGTTTCCTGAAAACACGATATCTTAAGAACGGAAAATTTTCGGAAAAATCTCGGTTTGAAATTTTGAGAGTAAATTATTAGCGATAGAACCCTGTAGATAATCTCCAGATAAGACCAACATGGTTGACAAAACGCGGGTGAGTATAGTATTCGAGTGCAGTTCTCAAGTATTTTGATGTGTTCTGGTCATTTAAACATTTTAATTGAAAAAATTGAGTTGAGGATTGCAACAACTGATAAGATTCTACAAAAACAAAACACCGCATAGTATACGGATGAGCGTTTCGTCAATTAAGGGGGATGATTAAAATTAAAAATGTAGCAATTATATCCAACAAATAGTTTAAAAAAACTGAGAGAGTATATCTAGTTATCAGTATTTTTTCATTATCCTACTTGCATTTTGTTTTACCTGCGAACAACTCATAATCCGGGGATTTTAGCTTCAAAAATAACGATTTTTTGGAAAGCTTTGGGACTAGCCAAAAATTAGCCTACCCCCTACAGAATTTCCTCAGGAATTCGAAAAAAGGTGTTGACCACTCAAAACGGCGGCTTTAACTGTTATTTAACTTTTTAAACGAAATGAATTTTGCAACTATTAGTTTTTGCTTATATCTTCGCTTCTAAAGGTCGTAGAAAAACGTTCGACCCGTTAAAAAAAAATAGTACATATTTTTACCCTTAATACTTTGTCCCGTTGCAAAATATTAATGATTTTTTTTGCAATTAATTTATAAAAAAAATTCAAACTGTTATATTAAAAGATCAAATTAATATTTTACAGTGCTGTTTCGGCAAATACATTGTATTTGACGTACATTTACATAATCAAAAAGAATATTGCAAAAAAATTTTAATTTATGACTTTTAAAGCACAAAATCAATTTTGCAACTGTACACAAATGTACATATCTCAGTGGATTTTGCATAAAATTTAATGCAACCGACGGCATTTCAATTGTCATAGAAAACACAAATTGAAAAAAAAAAAATTGTGCTCCGATGCTTTGGAGCCGAGATATGAAGAATTCACGTTTTTTTGGGATTACGGCGAAATTTGAAAATATTTTTACTTGAAAATTTTACTGAATATTTCTTAGAGTTTGTGTTATCACTTACAAAAAGTGTCATATCTATATATATAAATGGGCCAAGGAAAAAAAAATCGAGAAAATTGCATCTTTGGCGCTCGCGCTGGCGCTAGACGCCAGACCCCCCCTTCACTGCGAGCGGCGTACTTGGACAGGAGTGGCTAGATGGACGTTTTTTTTTTTAATTCAACTTATTTTTTTCTCAACTTCACGATTATTTGATTATTTTTCAATCATTCAATTACTTGCTTTGCTTCGTAAAATAAATATTTAAAGATTACATACAACTTATTTGATAATACATTGATGAGTGAATCGTTTTTACTCTTATTGGGGATAAAAAAAGGTATACATTTTGTATTTAAAAATTAATTTATTCAATATACAAAATAAAGTTTATCTTTCTGTCCTCATTTTTTTTTAATTTGATTTCCAAAGATGCAATTTTCTCGATTTTTTTTCCATGACCCATTTATATATATAGACATGGCACTTTTTGTACACACTCTGAGAAATATTAAGTAAAAACATTTTCAAATTTCGCCGTAATCGCAAGAAACGCGAATTCTTCATATTTCGGCTCCAAAGCATCGTAGCACAATTTTTTTTAATTCGTTTTTTTCGGTGTTTTTTAATGACAATTGGTTGCAATAAATTTTATGCAAAATTTACCGAGATAATTACATTTGTTTAAGTTGCAAAATTGTTTTTTTGCGTAAAAACGTAGTAAATTAAAATTGTTTGCAATATTCTTTTAGATTATGTACATGTACGTCAAATACAATGTATTTGCCGAAGCAGAACTGTAAAATATTAATTTGATCTTTTAATATAAGTTTTAATTTTTTTTTTATAAATTAATTGCAACAAAAAATTAATATTTTGCAACGGGACAAAGTGCATTTTATTAAGGGTAAAAATATGTACTATTCAACACAATTTTTTTCGTATTCCTGAGGAAATTCTGTAGAGTGCAGACTAATTTTTGGCTAGCCCCAAAACTTTCAGAAACATTTTCCTAATATCACCGGACTATCGTTTAGTTATTTGACTATATTGCTTTCCATTTTACAAATTGCAATAATATATCCCGGTCTGGTCTTTCTCGTAAAGGACTCTCTATTCCGAGAATATGCATTCTCTTTCATCTCAAGTTGATTCCAAAGGGTTATCTTGTAAATTCATTGCAGTTGCTAATATCGCTAAAATCAGTTTATATACGCCTAAAAATGAGTCTAAAAATAACTAAACTAAACTAAAATAAACATATTCCTAATCGTTCACGTTGTTTAATTAGTATTTATAGGTGTATTTACCTTACTCGGTGTATACTGTGGATGCTTTGTACAGAAGATATTATGTTTAAATTTATCTAATGCTGACGATTTACACAGGTAAAACTTTACCTCGATAACAGATAGGTACCTGGTTTACAAGCTGTCACTATACAACCCGGTTATTATTAACATTGGCGTAATTTCAGCATTTTTATTGGGTAGGCAGGGATTTTGCCTAATTGTATTGAAATGAAAACCTTTGACTTGATTGGCGTAATTGTCATACTTATTATTTTTTCCGGAAGAATTTCGGAATTCGCCAGATTTGCCTTAAACAATTTAATGCTCTTTCAAAATATTGGGTGGGCAGTTGCCCAGTGGATTAAACAATGGTTTTTGCCTTGTATGATTTTACTGATTATCTTGAACACACTTTAGGGCAACTTTAGGAACCTTAATTTACGACTCGAACCAGTGGCGGATCCAGGGGGGGGGGGGACGCGGGGGGGCGCGGGGGGCGCGGGGGGCGCCCCCCCTCGAACTACCGAGAAACCTAGAAATTTCGACTCGCAAATGCAAATTGGTATATATAAATAATTTCGAGGACAGTATATGCGTTAGGAAACGTGCCAATTAATTGATTTTCTAAAATATATTTTAAAAAATCAAGTGGAGTACAAGGTTATTCAAATTTCAAATTTTGAATTTTTAAGTAGCTCTGAGAAAAATACCAATTCATCGATTAAATTAATATTTAGATCATCTTTATTCTAATTCACATTTACGTTTCTAAAAAATTCTTCAATTTTTGTCCTAAGATTCCTAAGAAAATCAGAGCTCAGTCTGCTCAGTTTTGAAAATTGAAATGAATGCGGTTTTCTTTTTCTTTGTATACGCATTAGAAAGAACCTCGTTGACTAAAAATGTTTGTGTTCTAAGTCTAAGTAGGTCTCTCCCAGTTAAAGACATTTTATCTTTTCCATAGGATACTTATTTTGTCGAAGTCGATTTGTTGATGTGTTCATGGACTTGGCTTTTAAGTTAGGTAGGTACCAGACTTTTATATTATATATTAAATTTTTATAAAGTGTGTTTCACTTGAAATGGTAACACCCGAGCAACTTTTTTATTTTTTTTCCATTTTTTTATAGGATAATTTTGTTAATAAAAGTTGTTCAGAATTGTCCAAAAACCGTATTCCTAAAATTTAATCAAAATAAAAAAATTGAAAAATTAAAATTTTAAAAATTTTAAAAATAATTATATAAAAAACTGCAAATTGCTTGGGTTTAATTTCAAACAAAATGATCATAGTACAGTCTTCTAAACCAAAAAAAAACCCTTTAATATTATATTTTCGGACTCATTATTTTAATCAAAATTTATATATTTTTTTATTTTGACTAGTTTCATTATAGTCGGAGAGCAGCCAATCTGTAGGAAGCATTTTAAAAGTAGTCTATACAACTCGCGAACACCCACCTAAAAAACAGATGATATTATGTAAAATGGTCTTCTGGATTTGATTTTTGAGTTCGCCCGTTAATTTGAGATTGCCAAATCGGTCAATTCACACATTTTTTGAAAAATTTTAAAATTATGTGTTAATTTTTATTTTTCACATAACACATCATATCTTTTTTATTTTAATTCCGATTTAGACCAATATTTTACACATTATCCCTCCAATATTCTTGGACAGGCTGACGGCAAAGAATATAGTGTAACTAATAATATAGTGCCTAAAAAAATATAATTACCCTCTATTGCCGCGGTTTTTTAAAATTTGCATTGAAAAATACCCGATCGAGGTAACTTTTTTATTTTTAAAGAGAGAGTTATAGTATAAACGAGAAAAATGTTCCATATACTTTAAACAAACTTTTTTATAAAGAGACTTTTTTGAAATTCGGCTCATGTAACGAGATGACGCTATTGAATGCGGCCGCGCAACTCGTCCGCATTAATTTAAAGCTAACTTCTGTTAACGTCGCCCATCTGTGGTGTCGTTTAAGCGATCAAGTGAGTCTACGTCTACGGATTATTTAGTTTCTATTTGCAATTAAATGTTATAAAATTATGTAGATAATCTCGAAACATACACATTATTAAAAAATATATTTTCATTAATTATAACAGCAAGTGGGTACTAAAGATTACATTTTCCTTCGCATAAACAACTTATGTTACATTGCACGTTTGCTTTGCTACACTTGCAGCTTGTATAGTACAGTTATATAATTTACATTTACAAAATGGAATTAACTCAATAAAATTGGGTTTTGGGTTTTTTGAAATCATCTTTGGAAATAAGATTTTCTCCTTTAGGTACCATCCAAAATCTAAAACATTTGGAATTCTGGGCTTAATTTGGTAGGCTGTCTTGTAAATAGCACATTGCAGAAATGCCCTTTTTACTTGTATTTACAATTACAATTTCTGATTTTCTTTTATAAGCAGTTTGGGTATACGATCTTCTACATTGTGCATGGTAAACTGGATTTAGTGCTAAAAATAAATTTTTCTGTTCTAAATATTGTTTTAGAGCCACAGAAATGTCATCGGATTTTGCATTTGATCGGTACATTTCTAAAACCGTAAATATCGCTCGCAGACAAAAAATTTTCATACCATTGTGTTAGTGAACGAATTTTGAACAACTTTCAAAATGTCCGTCTGTCTGTCCGTCCGACACGTTTCTTGTAAGCACGATAACTGAAGAAAGAAAATTCCGATTGTACTGAAATTTGGACAGTAAATTAGTGTTAGCAAGAGGAAGAACCCTATTTGAACAAAATCGATCGGTAAATAAAAATGTTATTACTTAATGATTTAAATTCGAAAAAAATTTTTTTAATTTTTATGTTTTTGTAATTGAATAGAAATCTGGTGAAATGATATTTCATTTTAATATCTAAATATTTATATATTTTACAAATATACATTTCATAATGTAATATACAACCATGAAAATATGATTTTAGCTCGTGTCTTATAATGTAAAAATTTACATTCTTTTACGAGTAAGGTGGTGGTGTAGTTCTTTTGACTCGGAATCGAAACCCAAATGGGGTTTGGTATAGTTTTTTTACCAAGTCTTTTACCAACTAAGATCGTACTATAAAATTAAAAATGTCTAAAAGTAACATTATTTACAAAAAACTGCGAAAAGTATCCTATTGAATGTATAACAATTATATAAAAATCAAGTGAACAGGCGAAGAGTACGTTTTTAGCTTGTTTCCTTTGATTTCCTATCCGAGTAATTATAATTTATTATGCCAAACTACGTGTTTATAACGCACTAAATATAAGGACTGAGACAAAAAGCACTTTCAACTTAACATAAATGGACACTGGAAAATAATAATCATCCGGCACGTGTGCGTTTAGCTCTAGATGCGATTGCGGCCGATTCATAGTAGCGCGCATTCGTTCGGACGCTGAAACGATCAATGAATATTTCGATAAGGGAGCAAAATTTCAAAAAAAACTTCTTATAAAAGATTTTATTTAGTTGATTCGGAACATTTTCTTCGGTTATAGTAGGCACCTAACTTTAAAAATAAAAAAGATACCTCGATCGGACATTTTACTCTGCAAATTTTAAAGATTTTGCGTCAAAGAAAAGTTGTTATTTTTTCTTGCCAACTAATTATTTTTTAGGTAAAGTTTTTTACTTTCAACATATCAAAGAATAGTTAGAGAATATTATGTAAAAAAACTAAAAAATTCTGAAGTAAAATAAAAAATATATGACGTGTTATATGAAAAACAAAAACTAACACATAATTTTATTTTTTTTTTTAGAAAATTGCCAATTTGGTCATTTTGGCAATCTCAAATCAATGGGCGAATTCAAAAATCAAGTTTAGCAGGTTATTTTACATCAGATTACCTATTTTTTAGGTGGGTGTTCGCGAGTTGTATAGAGGGTGTCGAATTCAGAGGGTCTGGTCTTCCACTATTAACAAAATTTTCCGATAAAAATATGTCTAATATGATTTTTTGATTTTCTCCGCATATTCTGGCACCGCAGGTGGCTTTGCATTTGTAGGAGGTGAACGTTTTTCTGGTCATAAGTAGATCATAATTTGTTCCATACTTAAGTAAAATTTGATTCAAATCGGAAAAAAAATAAAAAAGTTATTAGGGTGTTACCATTTCAAGTGAAACACACGTTTTGCATTATTTTGTTAATCTGTTAAATATATTTTGTAAATATAAAACATTTTCTATTTGCTCACTTATTGTTTCTACAGTAAATGATGGTATTTCATACAATAAATTATTATTATTATTATTATTAAAATGTCTCAATGATCATATGATCCTCTTCCAAAAATTCAATACAGTATAGTCGCACCTCACTATCTTTATCTTTGTTTCTATTTTTCTGTTTATTGGACAAGGCCGAATTACCTATTTTTAGCTGCGCCTCCACAACCTCGATTTTAATTTTTGTTTTTGTTGTAAATAATTACGAACAAACAGAAACAATAATCAAGCAAACACAAGCTAACCAAATTGTGCACTGAATATTGAAAAAGTTAACAGAAGAGGGGTTATTATCAATTTCAACCACCTCTGTGCCTCGCCTCTGCGGTTTCTCTATTCGCAGCAGTGATGTACTTGAACGAATTTCATATGAAAAGGAAAAATTAATAAAAACTATAAATCGACTTAGGCGTACCATTTTTCTGGTAATATTTGCTGATAACGGTACTATCGTTGCCAGCAAATATCACCAGAAATATTGTACGCCTAAGTCGATTAATAGGAAATTTTCATACTTATGAAATTCGTTCAAGTGAACGTTCGAAACTTCAGGTACATCAGCAATGAGCAATTGGAAGGAACTGGTGAGCAAGGATTCATATTAAAAAACGTTTTAATTTCGAAAATGGCCGAGGCTAAGATCTGGCAAAAAAACATTTGTTTCCTGGTACACTTTTTAAGTACAGTTACCTATGTCAACTACGAACATTAGTCAAAATACAAATGACGAAGAAATTGTGTCCTGCCAAATATTCACTTCTGACTCCTACCCTGATTCTTTAACAAAATTGACCGAGCAAAAAGGGCAATCGGGACTTCGTAAAGCAAAAATATTGAGTTGTTTACTTTAAGGATTTTATTGGGACAGGTGTACCTACTCCGTGACTTTTCCTACCTACTTAACAATTCCCATTGATTGCTTTAACCAAAGCTTTAAGTATAAAAGTAGGTAGAGAAACGATGACCATGTGCCCCATATCTCCACCACCAACACACGATTACTTGTACAATAGCTGTTTACGCAATAAGAACATTAATTAAAAATTCAAATCCCATTTTACCTAACAGGGTACGCTTTATTCTATAGCCCAAAGTTCTTATAAATGAACATTAGTCATCGAGGTTTAAAGATTAGAGGTGCAATTCCAATTCATTTATGTAGTTTGTTTATTTGGTCGCGAGTAGCTAATGGGGATGAATTTGTGTTTCCTAGCCGCAGTGGAGTACTTGTTTAAGGGGTACTATTAATGAATAAATAATGTTATTGTTGGTCTGTGATTATTAGTTTATGTGAACTCCATTTCTCAAATTATTGTAGGTATATTTTAAAAGTATTTACAAATTAAATTATATTTACAAACGAAATAAATGCTGTCCTATATATTTTTAAATTATCAGCAAATTAATTTAAAGTGATGCCCGCCCACGGTTTCTTACGTACTTACATGTGAAACGTCAGATTAGTATTGATTGTTTAATATTCACACAAAAACATTGATATCATTGACTCATTATTCATTTTTGAACTTCTCAGTTGACAACAGATCAGAGGGCGAAGACAACTAGTCCGCAAGTTCGGATTGTTACAGTCAAAAATTATACGCAAACTGGTATATTTTTTTATAATGTCTGTGGTCTCAGTAGTTACGCGTCAGCCATTGTTACTTTCTTGAACGTAATATGTACGTAATAGGCCTGTCCAACACGCTGTCACTTTCCTTTGCTTGTACTACAGCAGCCATCTTTTGTTATGGTAGGTTAGGGACTTGGCCAGCCTAAAGGGCACCTTACACGTTCAGTAATAATGTCATTCCAGCAGATCATTACAGAAACATCATTACTAAAAATTTCCCCGTCATGTTACATTTCATACTTAATGCAGTAATTATAGCTAGACATGCTTTTTTCTTAAAATCCATTCTCTGATAAAACAAAATCGGTGTGCTTTCTATCGCCACTTGAAACATAATAACGAAAAAATAATGTCAGTGATAATGAACATGTAAGGTGTGGAAAATAATGACAGGGAAATTTTGAGTAATGATGAGTAATGATGTTTTTGTAATGATCTACTGGAATGACATTATTACTAAACGTGTAAGGCAGGCCGAGACCCTAACCTACCACAACAAAAGATGGCTGCTGTAGTACATGCAAAGCAAAGTGACAGCGTGTTGGACAGGCCTATTGTTAAATGCAGCTGAACACAACCACCGGCAGATTTGACGCTGCCAGTGGCGGATCCAGAGAGGGGCGCTGGGGGCCACCCCCCGCCCCCCCGAACTTCGGAGGACTTTACCTGTCACCACACGTAAATAATAATTAATACTTAACACAGCTTTGAGAGTATAATTTTGAATATAATATATTCAATAAGCTAATAGCTAATCCGAATCGTGACTTCCTTTCATGGTATTTCCGTAATGCTTAAAAATCTCAAACTATTTTATGAGTCGTAACGAATTTTCGAAGTTTAATAATCAATCTGGTTATTTATTTGTAACTGGTTGGTAATTGTCTCTCCTAAGTGTCTGTTTCTAGGAATGGCCGAATTCCGGTGGTCCCCAGCAAACTCTTTACGTGTTGTCTCCCGCAGTCAGGGGCGGACTGGCCCACCGGGATACCGGGACGAATCCCGGTGGCCCGCTCCAATAGTGTGCCGCTGGCGCCGGCTGCTTGGCAAGATGACCGGCTAATAGAGTAATAAGTGGTCTGCGAGTTCTAAGATCCAGCGCCGCTAAACTGTTGTCAGTCCGCCCCTGCCATCAGTTTAATAAATCTAAGGCAAATAGTACTTCAAATTTTACTTTTACTCAAACAGAATTTAAGAGTTCTTTTACATATTTTTCTAAATCCAACAAAATGTTACAGTTATTAAGTAATATAGTAATAAAGGGCAAAAGAAAAAACAAGATTGGAATTTTTATTATAAATATTTTTGTTACTTTGATATATTGTTTTTTCCGAGGTTTCTTCTTTTAAGAATGCGTCTTTTTGTGTTTTATTTATTTTGGTTAAGGAAAAGATTCTGCAGAGTGAGAGGGAAATATGCGTTTATTTTCGGTTAATTATAAATATTTAAAAAATCATAAATAGTATAATGTTTAAAATAGTTTCAGATACTTCCCATTGCTCTAAGGAATACAACCATACACAGTTTTCATCATAAATTTTGTATATAGTTAAATGCCCTACTCTAATAATGAAATTAGGAACTATTTTCATGACAAACTACGATATTCAAGTACAACAGAAATTTACAATAAAAAATATATATAGTTGTATTCGTTAGAACAATTTAGCAATTATTTAAAACAGTTTTAAAGATTATTACTATGTTTGGTTTTTTAAATATTTATAATAAACCGAACGCATATTTTCCTCTCACTCTGCAAAATCCTATCCCAAATAGCGCTCTTCTTATCTTTATACGGTGTTTTTCAAAAAATTCGCATCATACGGAAATTTTTTTATTTTTGTTTTGTACGTATTGAGTAAAGGTTATTTTTACAAATTTTACTTATTGTTAATTAAAGCCTCCCCCGGAAGCCTAGTCTGGATCCGCCACTGGACGCTGCGCACGATACATGATACATACCTTCGAGCATTTAAGAGAAAAACTGATAAGAAATACCTTTTCTATTCCAACAAGGCGAATGTTTGTTCTGAACACTTATGGGCAAGGGACGCGAAAGGTAAGGGGTTACAGTAGTAAACACTCACAAAACACAATAGAACACGAAAGTAAACAATACACAAATGAAACTAAACGTCATATTGGAAAACACCATTTACGGAACACGTCATTATTTTGTACCAACCAAGAGAATCGGGATTAATAATCACAGGCCCACAAAAAAGAAAAGTTGTCTGCGCCGGGGTATTGACCATACCTATCCCTTGTATTTTGACCCGCTGAACACGAATCTGACCTTAATTTTTCCCCTATACGTCAGGTTTTTTTTTAAGCAAAAAAGTATAATATTTATATATTTATTTGCTGTTAAAAGAAAAACCTGACGTGCTGGGGAAAAACTAAGGTCAGATTCGTGTTCAGCGACCCAAAATACAAGAGATAGGTGTGGTCAGTACCCCCGCGCAGATGACTTTTTTTGTGTGGGATTGTGCCACACTGAGTGTGGCACAGTGGCAACGAAAAAAAGTGGTCTGCGCGGGGGTACTGACTACATCTATCCCTTGTATTTTGAGCTGCTGAATACGAATCTGACCTTAGTTTTTCCCCAACACGTCAGGTTTTTTTTTAACAGCAAAAAAGTCTGTTGGATCGTAATATTTATATATTTATTTGCTGTTAAAAAAAAACAGACGTCCTGGGGAAAAACTAAGGTCAGATTCGTGTTCAGCGGCTCAAAATACAAAGGATAGGTATGGTCAGTACCCCGGCGCAGACAATTTTTTTCTGTGGGCCTGTGATAATTTGCTTGTTTAGAGTTGTGGATCGAACAAACAAACAGCTGTTTGACGATCTCTATTTTCCCTTACATGCTCGAAGATATAGTATATTGATATTTACATTCCAATTTTTTGCTTATGTTTACCCCCAAAAAAATCATGTAGGTACCTACGCCACTGCTATTTATCTTGCGAAAATATAACCAAAATAAAATGTTGACTTAATTTACATGACATCTTACATCTTACCATTATTGACTACGTTTTCGGTATGGTTTACATGAAAATGATCCTTGATCCATCGGCGCTCAGTGTGTTGTATTTACAATATCCGCATCAAAATGAAATTAAAACAATGTCGTAAATATTTATACTAAACAAAATTGTTTGCTATATTCTTAACTCACTTTGCAACGAGTTGCCTACTTAGGTACATCAGTTTTAATTACTCATTAGCTATAAAAACGTCAATCATTTTATAATTAGTTATAAAAGCAAGACTATGCAAAACTGAAATGACATTCAAAAAGTTGGATTTTGCAACAGAATTATACATCTTATTTTATTTTATTTATTAGTAAGATGTAATTAACGTATTATTTTCTTCTAAATAATTCTACTGGTTCAATCATGCAGATGAATTCAACACTGAAGATTTTAAAATAAGGAAAATTTGGTAACCAATTAATTGAAAACGTGTTTTCTTATTTAAATTAATGTTGATGCTATTTATTAAACTCAAAGGTGTCGCACGGAAAAGAAAGGTGCCAGTCTTATGGGAGTTTGGGCCCAATACGCCTAAGTTTGTAAAGTGTACGAAGTTATTGTACTTGGTCTTGCAAACAAAACAGTCAATAGCCTTAATCCCCAAAATTGAGCAGTTTCTAAGATATCAGTTTGCGAAACATAAATTACACTGGCCTATAAATGGAAAAAAGTCATGCTCAGCGAACTAAACTATTGTATTCCCATTTATTTCGGTTCGCTGAAATTGAATATGACCTCAGTTTTGGCCTTACTTATCATGAATTTTTCAAGTATTTCAAAAAAGTGCTTTTTTCTTAGATGGTTACACTGTACACTGTATGTGTCAAGACGTTAAATACACAGCCACACACAAAAAAAAAGTGGTCTGGCTTGCAGACCAGACCAGTGTATCCTTATGTATTTGGACCTGCTGAAACTGAATTCGAAGTCAGAATTGTCAGATTCGCTCGTTTCTCACCCCCTAACTCCAAAAAACACCCCCAAAACAAAAAAAAAGTGGTCTGGCCGGCGGACCAGATCGGTATATCCTTATGTATTTGGATCCGCTGAAACCGAATCCGAAGTCAGAATTGTTAGATTGGCTAATTTTTCATCCCCAACCCCCAAAAAACACCCACCCCAAAAATAGTCTGTCCGGAGGACCATATCAGTAGCAGTGTATCTTAATGTAAGTATTTGGTAAGAATGCGGTCTGGTCCACTTTTTGTTTTGGAGGTGTTTTTTGGGGTGAAAACACGAGCGAATCTGGCAATTCTGACTTCGAATTAGGTTTCAGAGGATCAAAATACATAAGGACGTACTAGTATGGTTCGCAGGCCAAACCACTTTTTTGGGGGAGTTTTTTTGAGGGTGAAAAAAGAACCAATCTGGCAATTCTGACTTCGGATTCGGTTTCAGCGGGTCCAAATACATAAGGAGGATACACGGATCTGGTCCGCAGGCCAGACCTCTTTTTTGGCGGGGGGGGGGTTGGTGTTTTTCTTGGGTTAGAGGTGAAAAAAGAAGAAACCTGACAATTCTGACTTCGGATTCGGTTTCAGCGAGTCCAAATACATAAGGATACACTGGTCTGGTCCGCAGGCCAGACCACTTTTTTTGTGTGGCTGTGATATTAGGCGCCCTGGCTATTGGGTACCTACCCCCCCTCCCCGCTCATCAATTATTAAGGGCGGATTTGATGTGGGGGGCCTGAATACCATATAGGTACCTATTACTTTATGCAAATGGTAAGATAAACGGAAGAATACATAGGTATCCTCCTTGGTGTCTGTGTTGTAACATTTAAAACCATATCGTAAGGTAAGTATTATATAAGTTTCATCATCAGACACTTTTTTACACTAAATGGAAAATTGTACCTATTGACATCAACTAAAAGACTAATATTTCTAATTGGTAATTATTACTAATAGGTAGGTACTTAAGAAATATATACGACACAAAACATTCAAATCTCCCACAGAACACACCGACTTACACATTTACGTAAAAACTATTTCTACATATTGAGCCAAGGACACCTCTTTAATTTTCAGGTTTTTCCAGCTTGTACACTTTCCGTCTATTGAAAATTTAATAAGGCATCAAAATTACCTTTCTAATAAAATATTTATCTCAGAAATACAACTTACCATTCGATGCTCCTGTATCCTTTGGCACAACAATGAAGTCCTTTAAATTTTCCGACTAAAGCAAACTCCTCAAAAGTGGTTTCCTTGGTGAAATGCATGAAAGTTTCACTACCATTGTATGTGTTCTGGGAACAATAGTCTTCGATCCCAAAAACTTGGACAAAACAAAACAATAACAAAACGACAACGAAACTCACTAGATTAACAGCCATGGTTTTATATAAATATATATTTGATGTAATAATAATCAAGAAACTTCTAAATGAGTCACTTTTCAATTATAACTAATTGTAAGGCTAATTACTTCAGGTGTTGTAATATAAAACCATATTTTTCAATACTTGCAAATATCAAACGAACTGTTGTACAAATTATTCATGGTTTGTCAATAATATCAACTGTGTACTATAATTAAAAACAAAGGAATTGAATTGTCACCGCACTATATTTACACTAACGTCATTTTCAAACGCCGGTTCGTCTCGGTTCGAACAGCGCTACCACCAATACATACGTTCACACGTTGAATGAATCAGATTCGACGATTGAATGTGAAGCGAGGGACTTGAGAACTGTCAAGTCGAACGCAGCGGGTATTATTTTATTTTACCTGCGCGCATCAAATGATAGCTAGGACATGCAAAAGTCATTTCAGGTAGCCCTGCGGTTAATTGCAAATAATATTTTTGTAGTTATTGTACCTACTTTGTACTTATCAGATAGTGTAGGTAGTCGTGTTGTAAGATATACAAATCAGATAAAAGCTATCAACATTATTATTATTAGTATTCTTACATTATATTTGAAACGATGCAACAATTTTATTTATAACATCAAAATTTTTATAATTTATTTAAAGGACCCCGCACCTTTTATATGTAATTTGGCTTTCACTCTCGGGAGCTGAAACTTCGCACAGTGGTAGTTTATGACATGTCGATCTGAAGTCTCAACCAGTGGCGGATCCAGAGTAGGCTTCCGGGGGAGGGCGTTAATTAACAAGTAAAATTTGTAGAAATAACCTTTATTCAATACGTACAAAACAAAAATAAAAAAATGTCCATATAATGCGTATCTATCGTGTCAGTTTTTTAGGGGATAAAGGGGGCGGTAGAAGAAATTTTTTTTGTCCGAAATTATAGCTTCAGCACGTCAAAATACTTCAGAAAAATTGGATGTGAACCTTACGATATCTTTTTTTTGCCCTTTTTACTGGATGAAAAATTGACGCGATAGAATTTTTTTTTCTCCAAAATTGGCTTCAACGACTCAATATACTTCAGAAAAGTTAGATTAGAACCTTAGGACAAGGCCTTTTTTTTGTAGACCTGTGTTATTAATTATATTTACGTGTGATGACGAAGGTCCGGGGGGGGGGGGGGGATAGCCCCCAGCGCCCCTCTCTGGATCCGCCACCGGTCTCAACGGAACAAAAAAATTTAATGACAGGGTTTCGAGATCAGAGAAGATCATAATTTAACAATGTTTTCAACTAAAAATAATTTTTATCTTTAAAACCGATTCTCAAATGAAAAAAATGTATTCTTCATTTTTTGTGCAGAATAATGTGTTAAAGATACTTAGTAGATTGAATTGATTTTACAACAAAATAATTATTTATTTAATAGGGAAAAATTAAAAAATAAAATAAATTAAAATAACTGAATTAGAATTTATAAATAATAATTTTGTTGTAAAATCACTTCAAACTAGTACAAAATACTGTAACGTGTTTCCACCCCTAGGAAACCACCCTTGCAAATTCCGTGGGTTCCAAAAATTATAACAAGGGATAACCACTAACACACTTTATTAATTAACTTACTGGATACTTCACAATTCTATTATTAATTTAAATGCACTTTAATGACTAAAAATAACAATGTTTATCGCTTTGTATTCTTAACCTCACTTTTCGAAACTTCAAAACTACTTCTATACTTTCTGAACTACCCGCCGACTCCATCTTGTAGCATCTTGTCTATCATTGCCGAGGCATCTTCTTGTTTCGCTAATGGAAACCTCCTAGGTGGTTGTCGAATAGCGGGTGAGTCGCCAGTATTTATCCGATGCTCAACTATGTCTGTTTTTGTAAGAGCCTCTGTATTCTTGGCAAATACTGAACTTTCCTTTTCCAGGAACTTGATTGCCTCCCTTCGTTCATCCTCAGATAAATGCTCCAACTGGGTACTCAACAAGGTCAATACTTCCTAGTCTATTTTCATAGATGAACTTCCCTCTGTTTGTTCCTCGCACCTCGCTACCTATGTGACCGGTTCATAGGAGCCAATCGGTTTGCCTTCCTTAATTGTCACCGAGTGGGAATTTAAATTAACGACTCTAATTGGGATTTTGTCTTTAGTCCGGGTTAAAGTTCTCGCCACAATAATATTGGTTATGGACTTAATCGATTCGTCATCTTCAACTAGGCCAACACGGTACCCTCCAGGATTTCCTTCTAAGGCAGCATCGATCATTTGTTCTGAATGAGCAGGAATCTTGATTGTCTGTGTTGTTAACAACCTCGCTTTATGGAATTGGTCATCTGCGGTTGCCAGAATAAATTCCTCATTTCCAATTTTTAAGACTCGCTCCCCTACGTCAACAATAAATCCCTGCTCTCCCATGATGTCCAGACCCAAAATGAAATCATCCATAACGTCAGCCACAATGACCTTGTAATTGAACCTCAACCATCCAACCTGCAGTTCCATGTTGAACTCTCCATGGACCGCAGCCCTGTCCCCCGTGGCTGTCCGAATGATTACTCTATTTTGCTTCTTGTCAATGTGCAAGCCTGATATAAACCCTGGCCGCACTATTGATGACGTAGCACCGGTGTCAATAGTAAACACGCATTTTCTTCCATTCACATATCCTTGCAACAACAGACTACTTGGAATTCTTTGGAGCTGGGAAATCTTTACTTCTCTGGGGGCACCGCATTCCCTAGCCAGCACAGCCCCCTTGGTGCTGGCTATCTCTAGTTTTCCTGCTTCTCTTCAACATTCACAGCATTTACTCGACTCTCCCAGTTCTGCTGTCGACAGTCTCGTTTCATATGTCCCACCTTGCCGCAGTTGTAACATAATACCACCACTCGACTTTTCTTTATTTAGCTGTTTTTCCTGCTTTCCGAGGCCATCCAATTTATCACATAATTTGGTGAACATTTTCTGTATCTCTGTCAACATAGAGTTCTGGTTCATTTCTGGTTGCGATTCTTCGAGAGTCACAGCTCGCACTCTCGACCTTGGAGTATCCCTATAAGCAGCTTCTACTTCCAGTGCACGTACCAAAGCTTCGCTACTACTTTGGTGTCTCGTCAGCCTCAGAACTCGCCCGACTTCTTCGTCCCTTATGCCGTCTAAAAAGGCCCCCACGGCTAATTGTTCCTGAAATTCTCTAGGCGCACTCGGATACGCCAGGTGTGCCAGTCTCTCTATGGCAGCCTCGAATTCTTGTAAACTCTCTCCAGCCTTTTGTGTCCGTGATTTTAGCTGGGCCTGGTATACTTGGGCGAGATGTTGGTCGCCATATCTCAAGTCCAATGCAGCTTCCAAGACTTTGAAGTCCCTTTGTTTCTCCACTGGGATAGTCTGAAGTAATTCTGAGGCCTGGCCCCTTAACGCCAGAACTAATGCCATAGCCTTTTCCTCGTTATCCCAGTTATTCACCGATGCTGCTGCCTCGAATTGTCTCTTGTAGGTTGTCCATGCGCTTTGGCTGTCAAAGGAGGGAGGTTTTAACCGAGGACCCGATGATGTTACTAGTTGGCCTCCTTTCTCTCTCAACTGTCGTTTAAGCCGGTCTATTTCTCCTTTGACTTCTTCTTCGAACTCGCTCATTTTTCCTCTGATGTCACTTACTTCCCCTTTTACATGACTGACTTCCGTCTTGACTTCAGAAACTTCAACCTTGATTTCTTTCTTTAGTTCCTCAGTGGTGGAAACGATAGCGTCCTGTTGTATTTTCATTTGTTCATTCAGAATTTTCCTTAATTCTTCTTGGCGTCTTTCTTGTTCTTCTTTCTCCTCTTGACGTCGTCTTTCATGTTCTTCTTTCTCCTCTTGCTGTCGTGTCTTCAGGTCTTCCATAATTTGTCTCAATTCGTCTTTCTCTTCTTGACGTCTTCTTTCTTCATCCTCTTTTTCTTTCTGACGTCTTATTTCCTGATCTTCCATCATTTTCTTTAATTCGTCCCTTTCTTCTTGACGTCTTCTTTCTTCATCCTCTTTTTCTTTCTGACGTCGCTTTTCTTCATCTTGAAGTCTTTTCTCCTGTTCTACTTTGTCTTCCTGGCGTCTTCTTTCTTGTCCTTCTTTTTCTTCTTGACGTCGTTTTTCTTGTTCGTCTTTTCCTTCTTGACGCCGTTTTTCCTCCTCCTGGCGCTGCTGTGCCATCATCCTCGTAAATTCCGCAAGTAGGTCCTTCATTTGTTTCTCCGTAGCCATGCTTCTTGTTGTAATGGGCATACGATTATGTTAAAATAAAATAAATTTAACTGCCACGTCAATATCGGTAATGGAACTTTCCAGAAAAATCTCGAAACAGCACGAAAAAGTCTTATCCAGAGTCTTGTCATTTATCCAGTTCAGAGAATTTAATAATCTCCACTAATGTCCAAATAGAAAAGTTCTAGAAATTTTTCACGCACTAACACAAATGAGTCTTTTTCAGTGTCTCTGTCACTACTCAGTTTAAAGGATTTAATTATCACACTAATGTCCTAATAAAATGTTCTACAATGTCTCAAAAATGCACTTAACACTATTTTCCTGTTCGAAAGTAACCCTCGAACAATGTCCAGTAAATTAGTCCTCTGTGTTAGCACTAATCTTCGGGAATACTTATGAACACTTCAGAGCTCCTCTTGTCATAAAATTCCGCTTCTGACACCAATTTGTAACGTGTTTCCACCTCTAGGAAACCACCCTTGCAAATTCCGTGGGTTCCAAAAATTATAACAAGAGATAACCACTAACACACTTTATTAATTAACTTACTGGATACTTCACAATTCTATTATTAATTTAAATGCACTTTAATGACTAAAAATAACAATGTTTATCACTTTGTATTCTTAACCTCACTTTTCGAAACTTCAAAACTACTTCTATACTTTCTGAACTACCCGCAGAGAATGCGGTCGGTCTTTTATACCGAAAAATGACAGATCTCGATTTTTCTGTGATGACGCCACCATTCTCTAGATAATTTCAGATGTCACTTTAGAACTCCTTTCTGGTAGGTTCTTTCTCGAGTAGGTGCAAATACATCTGAATTAATTGAATTCATTCTAGGGGTTGCAACACATCACAATACATTATTCTGAACAAAAAATGAACAAAACATTTTTTTCATTTGAGAATCCGTTTTAAAGATAAAAATTATTTTTAGTTGAAAAAATTGTTAAATTATGACCTTTGGCCAATATCTGGAAAATCTGTTATTAAAAATGTTTTTCCCGTTGAGATTTTGGATCGACATGTCATCATAAACTACTACTGTGCAAAGTTTCAGCTCCCGGGAGTGAAAGCCAAATTACATACAAAAGGTACAGGGTCCTTTCTGAAATTAAAAAAATATATTGTCCTGCAACAATTTTTGCATATAAACATAAGCGATATAATGGATAATAAACTACTCTTTTATTATAAGGTAAAGTTGACCTCAGATTTATTCTGCATATAAAAATGTCGGCATCTTTGATTTTTAGCGTATCATCAAACACGCCTATGTCTTTTATACGCAGAATAAATCTGAAGTCAACTAACTATATGTACCTGTTCAAACAGAAATATCGGGGTGGGGGGGGGGGGGTGTGTACAACCACCAAAAATGCGCTATTTTCCCCGCACAAAACTATAGGAAAAGGTCTTTCGGTCAAACTTTTTTAAATTTTGGGAAAAAGTTCTCCTGGTTATACTGACCAAAAATTCTCATGGTCACAATGCTCAAAATTCAATAGTTTGGAGTTTGGCTGCCAATGGCCTTTAAATAGTTTAAATTCTAAAAATATAAAGTTCTTATATAGTCCTTTGATGTAAAGCTTTGACCCCAAAAGTTCTGTGACTGCAAGAGATATACTCCTCCATTTTCGAGTGCAGGGAATACGATTGTGACAATATTTTCCGACATACAAATAACTAACGATTGACCACAGGTGACCTAACCCATTCCTGGGGGTCGAAACTACCACCACTCCCAATAACGAAATGCCACGAAAACAACTAAAATCGTCTGGAAAACGGTATACCCCATTTTAGAGGGCGGGGAACACAATGACAATATTTCTCAATCTTAAATCGGAAAAACTACTTCCTTTTCAGATTTTCCGGTGATGAGCTTGCGAGGGCTTGTCGGAAAGGATTTTTTCCCGTCAATTCGAACAAAATAATTTAAATGTCAATCAAACGAGACCTAACCAACCCGGGGGTTCAAGCAGCCTTTTCTTTCAGTGGCTTGTAGGGATTTGATTAACACGGGTCATTGGTATATGTAGATATTTTTGTTTTTCATTGATTATATATGTAAAAATTTTCTCGTTTTTATTTATTCAATGATCGATCATTCGCTACATCTGGTTCATTATGTACAATTCTCATTCTATACTAATAGATCTTTCGACGCTTACAATTATAACCACACTGTTCATCCGAATCGAAATGGACGTCACAGTCACTTCGTGTAAAGGCTGCTTGAATCCCCGGGTCGCTTGGGTCTCGTCTTATCGAGATTTATTTATTTTGTTCGAATTGACGGAAAAAAACCCTATCCTACAAGTCCTCGCAAAATCGAAAATGGATTTCAGGCTCAGGGGCAGTAAGTAAGGGAAGGTCGAAAATATTGTCACCAATGTGTTCCTCGCTGTCGAAAACAGGAGTATACCATTTTCAAGCAGCTTTTCGTTGTTTTCATGGCATATGGTTATTTGGTGGGTTAGGTCACCTGTGGTCAATTTTAACTTATTTTATTCGAATTGACAAAAAGAAACCGATACTATAAGCCCTCGCAAGCCTAGCATCGGAAGATCGCTAAAAGGGGTGTTTTTTTCGATTTAGGGATAGTGAGTAAAGCAGGCCTGTAGCTAGAGGGGGGCCAGGATGGGCGACGCCCGTCCTGGAATAAGTTTCGCCCGACCTACGGTGATCGTAATGGAGGGGGCAATTTCAACTGTCTTTTCAATATTTTGAAAGAGATTGGGTAAAAAATTTTTTTTTTAGGATTTCTCCAAATTTTTTTCGGACTAAAAAGAAAATATTTTTTTGGATTTCTCCCCCCCCGCTCATAAAAAAATTTTTCGGATTAAAAAAAAGTTTTTTTACGGGCCCGCCCTGAAAGCACTTTCTAGCTACAGGCCTGGAGTAAAGAGTTGATCGGGACATATCGTCACCATTGTAGTCCCCGCCTTCCAAAATAGGGACAGTGACGGATTAAGACCATTTGGCGCCCTGGGCACTACATATTTTCGCCCCCTATTAGATAAATATTCACCAAATAAAAATATCAAGAATCATGGAGTCATATTGAATATCATTAATATTATTTGTCCACTTTAATCATTTTATAGAATTTATGTTGGTTGGGTGTTTCGCCCCCCTATTCGAGTTTTGCCCCTGGGCAGTTGCCCATTTTGCCCTGTGGTTAATCCGTCACTGAATAGGGATGTACCGTTTTCTAGCTGATTTTCGTTGTTTTCGGGCATTTCGTTATTGGGGGCGGGCGCGAGCGCACAGTGTGAAATTAATGAGTGTTCATTTTCAAAATTCCACTCCACTCTCAATTTTTGATCAACTTTGTTGAAACTAGGTGCAAAATGTTTGTGAAAGCTGGCTTTTTATCAGATAACTGCGGGTTTTACAATTAAGGTATTATGTGCCAACCGTCAGTTGCCAAAACCCCGCGAAAATTATAAAAATTTTTATAATTTGTGTACTCTAAGCTTTTTTAAACGGATTTTTATGACTTATATGAATGTTTTTTGGGTCGTTAATTACGAATTTCGGGGTTGAATAGCTTGGAAATGTGCGTTGCACCCTTAAATTAGCAAAAAACGCCCCTTTTAGACACCTGTTTTCCCAATATTCTTTCTGCGAGTCTTAAATTATCACAGACATATTTTTTTACTAGTAATTTGAAAATTCATTAGGTTTGATTATAATTTAGCAAAATTTTAATATAAGGTTTAATTACAAATAATAAAAATATAAATAAAGAAAATAAAAATTACATGATATAATTTTTGTTAACTTTTTGCCCTTAAACCAATTAACGGATGAAATTTTTACTGAAAAAAAATGTATTCACCTCCTTACTGTAACTACCCTTAAATAACAATTGACTTAAAAAATAAGTTGCAGAACGAGTTTTCAGTATTATTTTATGATTTTAGATGAGTCAGCTTACAAAAACTTTAGAAACAGAATTTCACCCTACCAAGGGTTGAAACAACCCTCAGTTGACAGTAAACATTTATAGGAAGGATAACTAGGAATGGTTAAATAATAAAACTGAAGAAAACAGGATATATTTTGTGTGTTTTTGAATTGAGTAACGAATGACATTTTTATTTAAAAAAATTATTTTCACATTCTTAGAAATAATAATTATTATTATCTAAGATGTATAAGACTTATACATTTGTATTTTTTTAATCTCTGAAAATAATGCAAACCAGTCCCTTGTTCTTTGCAACATTGAGTACTACAGTACCTAGAGTACTACCTTCAAAATTACCTATTCCAAAGAAAAAGAACAAATGTTTTTGTCCCAATTAGTCATTACACTTTTAATTATTAATAGCCGTTGTTAAATTTAAAACATAGCTTTTTATAATATCAAATAATTGTTTGTTAGTTATCAATTTGT
The DNA here is from genome assembly GCA_936432065.2 of Rutpela maculata. NCBI lineage: Eukaryota > Metazoa > Arthropoda > Insecta > Coleoptera > Cerambycidae > Rutpela > Rutpela maculata. The sequence goes on from OW386289.2 coordinate 42,938,059, forward strand.
GATATGTATGTTTGTATTTGTAATATATGGGCATTTCTTTATTACTTCCACATCCAGTGGAAGTATAGTAACGACAAAAAAAATTTTTAAAAATTTTTATTGTTCAAATAGGCTTAGAATATCACGAAACGTCGAGACTTTAAGTTTGAACGAAAGAGAAATTTCTGTCTGTCGGTCTGTCGGTCTGTCTGTAACCTTTTTTGTGCGCACGTTTGCTCTGGAACCGTTTGAGATATTGACTTGAAATTTGGCACACATATGTACTTTAACGAGATCTAGAACTAGATTATATTTTCATCTTGTTCCGTCGAAGGGTTGGGGGGTAAATTGGGGTAAATTTGGGGAAAATAGGTAAATCAAGCAGGTAAGAGTCCATAAAATTGGTATTTAGTATATACAAGAGAAGCTAGGGTCCCAAAAAAAGTTTTGGCATTAGCCCATTATCACCCCCACCCCATTATTAAAGGGTATGAAAAGAAATTGTGATTTAGTGTGTGTACAAGAACCAGAAACCTCAAAATATTTTTTTACTTCATCCACCCCCACTACCACCCCCCATCACCACCCCCACCCCGCTACCGATGTGGGGTATCGTTTTATGGGTTTTGGGGTAGAGGATTTCAAATATTATATTATTAAAGTTCCATAAACAATTATTTCCACATACAAATTTTTTTCGTTGTGAGTGACTTGGATAAAAAATTTGGATGTGGAAGTAGTGATTCCTTGGGCAGCGGTTTTTTTCGGAGAAATAAAGATAAAAAAGTATGGCAAAAAATTGAGCGCAAAAAAGGTAAATGTATTTTGACTTCGAGAATAACATTAAAATTTCAGAAAATTCCCTGCTAAATGTTTCTCCTGAGCCTCCTTAATATAATTAATAAAAAAACTAGTTTTTTGAAGCTATTTAAATTTAACAACGGCAATTAATAATTAAAAGTGTAATCTACATTCTTTATTTAGACTAAATGATGGTAAATGACTAATTGGGACAAAAATATTTGTCCTTTTTCTTTGGAATAGGCAATTTTGAAAGTAGTACTCTAAGTACTGTAGTACTCAATGTTACAAAGAACAAGGGGGTGAACCAATCAAAACAACTACTCTCCTAGCTAATACTGACGAAGTATTGAATTACATGATAGGATTCTTAGCATTTTAAAGAAAAATGAATGACTGAATTTCAATAAATAATTTAAGTATTTTCAATATATTTTTTTTTGCCTTAAAATGCCAGGAATCCTATCATGTAATTCAATACTTCGTCAGTATTAGCTAGAAGAGTAGTTGTTTTGATTGGTTTTCCAATAATGAGTGTTTTAAAGTGTTTTCCTAAGTAGTATATTAGCGTGACCCGGTTAAGGTACCAATATACAGAAAGTAGATAATTTCATGTTAAATAAAAAAATAGTGTGAATGACTAAATGTAAATAAATGATTTAAGTATTTTTAATATTTTTTTTCTTTAACAATCCTATCATGTAATTCAATTCTTCGTCAGTATTAGCTAGGAGAGTAGTTGTTTTGATTGGTTCTCCAATAATACGTGTTTTAAAGTATTTACCTAACTAGAATATTAGCGTGCCCAGATTAGGGCATCAATATACAGAAAGTAGGTATTTTCATAATAAATAAAAAAGTGCGTAAGTTGTGATTTGCATAATACCTAAATAATATTCTCTAATTTACTCATTTTATTCGAGTTGACAAAAAACCCGATCTGACAAGTCTCGCAAGCCTGCCACCCAAAAAGGCGGTTTAAGGGTAGTGAATGAAGAGTAGGTCGGCATTATTGTCATTATCGTGTTCCCCCTCTCGAAAATGGCGGTCCAGTCACAGAAATTTTGGGGTCAAAGCTTTACCTCAAGGGACTACATATAAGAGCTTTACATTTTTAGATTTCAAAGGCCACTGGCGGCCGAACTATTGAATTTTGAGCATTGTGCCCATGAGAACTTTTGTTCAGTATAACCAGGAGAACTTTTACCAGATTTCAAAAATTTTGACCGAAACACCTTTTCATAAACTTTTGTGCGGGGTTCTTTGCATTTTTTTATGCAATTTCATTTCGTTTTTATTTGTAAAACATTAAAATGTTTACGTGTTGCATGCCGACTTTCACTTGCTTATAGCCTATTTTGAATTATATTAAGTTCAACAACCAATAAATATAGTTTACTCATTTATTGTTCGATTTATTACTAACTGGTCACAAAGTTTTAAAATTTAATTGTTATAGGAGTATCTAAGTATTTCTTAATGGTTATTGGGCCATTTACTTTGTATACAGGGTATTTCACTTTCATATAGTACAATTGCAGAATAATATTGAAACACAAAAATATTGAAAGTACTCTTAGTTTAATAGAAAACATTTATTTTCTAAAGTTAAATGTTGGAACACTATGGGCCATATGGCAGCGCTGTTTAAAAATGAACTTTTCTTTCTTCTTTTGCACAAATAAACGACAGGGGAGAGACACGTCCTCTGTGCCCCCTGGATCCGCAACTGTGTTCAAATTATGGTTACAAACTTGAACAGTGAAATTGCAAGGCGATAATGTGCAAAATATCTATTTTACTTGTGTCTTTTGCTTTTAATATGTAATATATCTGTAAAAGGGACATCTTAATAAAATATATTTTTGTTTGTCAGCTGTGAACAATGAAAAAAAAAAAAATAAGATCCAGAGACACTTCTTGATATAGGTAGATTGTACATTTGAAAACAGAACTGGCTGATTGACCTTGACCACCGCGACCCTTGTGGATCTATCGTGGCACTCTCAAACTAATTTTACTTAGACTCCTTATCCAGCTTTGTATCAAACTCTATCGCCTTGGTGCGCCTGTCTGCCCTTGGTTTTTCTTCGTCAAGTGTTTTTAATCTCAATCTAGCTAAGCCTTCACAATGGAACATCATATGTAATGAGGTTTCCTCTTCCCTTTGGAAAAATCTGCATATTACATCATCTGCCAGGCCCATTAGACTCATGTGTCTATTTTCGTTTTCGACCTTATCCCGTAAATCCCAGTTCCGACTCCCTGTTCAGTCTTGGAGCCGTCCGTATACCAGACCGCTTGTGCCGATATTGGAGGACCGTTTTTCCCGTTTTCTAGCCAGTCCTCTCTGTCTGGTATTTTGATTTGATAATTTGTATAGAAGTTATACTTTGAGACCATAGTGTCCTTGGGCGTTCCCAGAATGAGATCTACCTTCAGCTTTGAGTATAACTTTCGGTGCTCTGTTCCCTTTTGTTGACTTATGGACGTTGTGCCTTGCATTAGCCTATGTACCACTGAACGAGCTTCTCCTTGGATAAATATGTGTAGTGGTGTCAGGCAAGCAAGTCTTTGTACGCCACTTAATAGTCTTATTGATCCCAGTTGCAGTATCTTGGTCCTCTATACCACCGATCTATAAGTTATCATGAGTCTTACAACCCTATAATGTCTAATCATAGGGTCATTTTCCCGTAGTTTTTCCCGTACATCTCCTGTACCTTCCCAGGACAATGGTTGCTTTGTGTGTGTCTTTTAGGATGTAGGAATTCCATGACAACTTTTGGTCGAATACGACTCCTAGGTATTTAACTTCGCTGACAAATGGAATTTCCACTCCATTGAGCCTTAGAGGTTTTATACTACACACTTATGTAAGGGGAGACCGGGGCATGCTTTATTTTTCTACACTTTATTAAATAATAAGGGAGAGTCCATGTTTTCGTTTGACGTTTAAAACGTCAAACAAAGTTTTATTATGAACTAACTTTATTTTTTCACTTGTAAACGATTAAAAAAAAAGTTAAAATTGTCGTGGATAAAGTATAGTTATTCTGCTCCTGTATAATGACTATTACACGATCGGATGATTTACGACCCTCGCTTCGGCTCGTGCCGTAAACTTCACCCTTGCGAGTAATAGCCATCATTATAGGCTCGTTGAGTAATATACGTTTAAAATATTTAAATCATTATAATTTCCATAATCTCTTTATTTCTGTTGTTATAAATTCAATCAAAATTCATTAAAAATGTTGCGTGTTGGTTACTATGGAAGTTATACTAATTTCACTGTTAATGTTAAAAATAACTAAAAATGCGTTGTTAATTTTTGTTGGAAATTTTCTGTAATATATGTTTCTTAATAAATATTACTTGCCAAAAAGGTTCAAAATTGCCATGACGACCAATCATTCCGCTGCCTATGCAGCAAAGTGAGAACTTTGCTGCCTAGACAGGAAAAGTGACACTGTCCTGATTGACATTAGACAGCAAAATTAGTATTTTGCTGTCAATCGGCGAAAAAAGTATTAGTCTAGGTGCCCGCGTACATAAATGCAATTTATACATATCCTCGTATAACTTCTTGTACGGCATAATTGCGCCTAGTCTATCACCCTTTTCCTCTGCGAAAATTTTCGTAAACGCGGCGTTCCTCCTCGGCATGACTATTTCCACGCATCGAACTGGAAAATCGGCAAATATATTTTGTCGGACAATTTGAGAATTGGATTCTACATATATATTGTATATATTTCTACAAACAGTTTTGGAACGTTAAGGGTGTCTAAACATAACATAACATAACATAACTTTAAAACATTTATTGATAACCAGCTGATTTTTTCAAGATTGCTTAATAAAAATACGTACAATCCAATTTTCGAATTGTCGGACAAAATATATTTGCCGATTTTCCAGTCCGACGCCGACGTATGGAAATCGTCTTTTTCATGCCGAGGAGGAACGCCGCGTCTACAAAAATTCTCGCAGAGGAAAAAAGTGATAGACTAGGCGCAATGATGTCGTACAAGAAGTTATACGAGGATATGTATAAATTGTATTTATGTACGCGGGCACCTAGATTATATTTATTTGCAAAAACTACAAAGAAACCTGAAAATATGTATTTTATCATTTTTCACCCAATATCCCACTTGCTATTAGATATATCGAACCTAAATAACAAGGTGAAAAGTTATTTTTATTAGTTAGAAGTGTGATGAATCAAAGTAAAGTGGAGTTTAAAGTTCAAAGGAATCTTTTTATTGGAATTTTTTTTTGTGATTATTGGTTTTTCCACAGTAGGGTTGGTAACACAGCGTAATTAATAAAGAGTATTAGAACACAAATGTATGCGCCTCATTTCAGACTCTGATAGGTACCAAGATTTGTAGAGTATAAGGTTCCCTAATATATAGCTTTCTGGCGAGACGTGAGTGCGGAGATGAAAAATCAGACTATCCTTGTTCTTCGAACGCGCAATAGCGGCGCAGATATCTCACTCTAGAAGAACCATCCGTACTGGCCCGAAATATGGTCCGAACTATACTATGGTCTGTAGTGTTACATTCTACAAATGCGAGAATAATTACCCCCCCGACTTCAAAAGCAGGTCATGGCGAGCCCGTTCCATTTACGAGTTCTTTAGTTAATTATCATTACACAAATTCTTACAATATTTTGAACAAGGCCCTGCATCTGGTGTGATTTCACACCAGCTGCTTGTTCATTGGCTAATGGCATTTTTAGTGGGGATTGCGAGTTACTGTCCGACGACAACGATATCGTATGGTGCAATGTGAAAACGCACTTATACTCCACAGATCCCCCAGAGACCTTTACGCACGTTGTCTCGACATAACCCCACTAGCGGACTACATCCAAGAAATCTCACAAAATTTTTCTACAAATTCAAACTGAACGATAGTCCGCTAACCCGCAATATAACCCGAATCAGAGAGCATAATGCCATACTTTTCGACATAAGACACCCATTACCATACCAGGCGTTGCCTATCTTCCGGCAACTCCCACACTTCTACGATAACTGACATCTACCCTTACTCTTTATCTTTCCCCAACTTTATAACTTTCCAATCCCTCTTCCCTCCCTCTTTATGTTTGTGCAATTTTGTTCTTTTATCCTTTTTATTCTTTTTGTCCTTTTTCGTTTTTTCTAAATTCCCTCTAGGCCGACAATTTCTGAAAAATCCGAATTTTTTAAACCACAGCTTTTAACCACTCTACCTTCCTTGTCGGCGGTCAGACCGCAATTTCGTCATTCGTTCGAACGGGTTTTTTCATTTGGTTCCGTTTTCCCGTATCAACAATTAAACATTTTGTGAATGCAGTGCCAGTGCTAGTTTTAAGTTTTATTCTATCAATTAGTTTTAGGCTCGTCCGAGCACATTTTATTTAGTAACCCAGTTTTTAAGTCTGCCTGTGGCGGTGGTATTCTAACCGCAATGAGCATTTTTGTTAAGCCAAACCGGACCCGGTCCAAAAACTCCCTTGACCAACTTCACTTTTGTCGCTATATTACCCTACAACCTTTAATAATAAAAAAGTTTTTCTGAAATCTATCGGGAATGTCTACATTTTCGGTGCGATTTTAGAGCGAAAAATGCACACACAATTCCAGTATTTTAGTCCGTTGCTAGGAAACTATCAGAAAACAGACCGGAAAAGATCCGTTGCCAAGTAAAGATCAACAAAGCCGTACGGGAATGTTACTTCCCGGCCTAGGCCGGGAA
>OW386289.2:44753997-44915878 GCA_936432065.2 Rutpela maculata
TAAGAGTCCATAAAATTGGTATTTAGTATATAAAAGAGAAGCTGAGGTCTCAAAAAAAATTTTGGCATTAGCCTCCCCCATTACCACCCCCACCCCATTATTAAAGGGGATGAAAAAAAAAATGTGAATTAGGGTGTGTACAAGAACCAGAAACCTCAAAATGTTTTTTACTTCAAAAAATTTCTGTCGGTCTGTAACTTTTTTTTGTGCGCACGTTTACTCTGGAACCGTTTGAGATATTGACTATAAATTTGGTACACATATGTACTTTAACAAGAACTAGAACTAGATTTTATTTTCATCTTGTTCCGTCGAGGGGTTGGGGGGTAAATTGGGGTAAATTTGGGGTAAATAGGTAAATCAAGCAGGTAAAAGTTCATAAAGTATTTAGTATATACAAGAGAAGCTAACGTCTCAAAAAAAAATTTGGCATTAGCCACCCCCATTACCAAAAAAAAAATGTGATTTAGTGTGTGTACAAGAGTCAGAAACCTCAAAATATTTGTTTACTTTATCCACCCCCACTACCACCTCCTATCACAACCCCCACCCCACTACCGATGTGAGGTATCGTTTTATGGGTTTTTGGGGTAGAGGATTTCAAATATTATATTATTAAAGTGCCATAAACAATTATTTCCACATACAAAATTTTTTCGTTGTGAGTGATTTGGATAGAAAATCTGGATGTGGAAGTAGTGATTCCTTGGGCAGCGGTTTTTTTTTCGTTTTATTAGGTACATTTAAATAATAATTTTTTTTTACGTTTAATTACATTTAATTTTATTTCAAAATTTTTAGTTACATCTTATTATTACATTTTAATATTTATATACTTTATATTCATTGTGTCGTTTTTACTTAAAATAATACTGGATCCTTCGCTATTTCTTAGAATTCTACGTCTGAGTCAATACACTATCCGATATAAAAATTGTAATTTAAACCTGATCGCCATTTAAAATGCAGTGTGTGAATGAATAAATTATATGATCAAATTATAGTTTAAAACCGCTGCACGGGGAATCACTACTTCCACATCCAGATTTTCTATCCAAGTCTCTCACAACGAAAAAATTTTATATGTGGAAATAGGTGTTTATGGAACTTTAATAATATAATATTTGAAATCCTCTACCTCAAAAACCCATGAAACGATACCCCACATCGGTAGTGGGGTGGGGGTGGTGATAGGGGGGTATTGGAGGGTGGATGAAGTAAAAAACTATTTTGAGGTTTTTGGTTCTTGTACACAGTATACACACTAAATCATAATCTTTTCTCATCCCCTTTAATAATGGAGTGGCGGTGGTAATGGGGGTGGCTAATGCCAAAAATTTTTTGAGACCTTAGCTTCTCTTGTATATACTAAATACCAATTTTATGAACTCTAACCTCCTTCATTTACCTATTCACCCCAATTTACCCCCCAACCCTTCGACGGAACAAGATGATAATATAATCTCGTTCCAGATCTCGTTAAAATACATATGTGTATCAAATTGCAAGTCAATATCTTAAACGGTTCCAGAGTAAACGTGCGCACAAAAAGTTACACACAGACCGACAGACAGACAGAATTTTTTTTTCACTCAAACTTAAAATCTCGACGTTCCATGACATTCTAAGCTTATTTGAACAATAAAAGTTTTAAAATTTTTTTTTGTCGTTACCATACTTACACTCGACGTGGAAGTAAAAAGAATAAAAATATTTAAAAAAAAGGCTCGAATGTTGAAAATGGAGTGATATATACCATTAATTAAGTTAGTTGCCTAGTTACAATATTTAAGAGGTGGGGAGATAATTTTTTTTTCGAACGTGCGTTGTGTCCTCAATGGTGCTTTATTCGATGTAATTTAAAAAATTTTAGTTGTGGATAATTTTCAACTAGCAGAGAGAGAAATATAATCATTTTGGAACCAAAACTAACGTATCACGGATTCAGATGCAAGTAGAACATCATTCTTTTTTTAAACGTTGATTATTTCATATACTTTCATAATTCACTTATATCGTTTTTTGGTTTCACAAAAAAATGACGTAGTTATTTGAAATTGTTTATACGTGCAATATCCATAATTACAATTAAAATCCAAAAAATTTGTTTAAGTTTAAATTTTTTTTCTTTCCAAACACCACCGTAAAGTACATGCAAAAACCTACACTTTAAGAAAAAAACCGCTGCCCAAGGAATCGCTACTTCCATATTTCCTATCCAAGTCACTCACAACGAAAAAATTTTGTTTGTGGAAATAATTGTTTATGGAACTTTAATAATATATAATATAATATTTGAAATCTTCTACCCCAAAAACCCATAAAACGATACCCCACATCGGTAGTGGGGTGGGGGTGGTGATAGAGGTTGGTAGTGGTGGTGGATAAAGTAAAAAAATATTTTGAGGTTTCACTAAATCACAATTTTTTTTCATCCCCTTTAATAATGGGGTGGGGGTGGTAATAGGTGTAGCTAAAGCCAAAATTTTTTTGAGACCTTAGCTTCTCTTGCTAAATACCAATTTTATGAACTCTTACCTGCTTGATTTACATATTTACCCAAAATTTACCAATTTACCCCCCAATCCTTCGACGGAACAAGATGAAAATATGATTTAGTTCAAGATCTCGTTAAAGTACATATGTGTACCAAATTTCAAGTCAATATCTCAAACGGTTCCAGAGTAAACGTGCGCACAAAAAAATGTTACAGACCGACAGACAGACAGACATTTAAAATCTCGACGTTTCATGACATTCTAAGCCCATTTGAACAATAAAAAATTTTAAACATTTTTTTGTCGTTACTATACTTCCACTGGATATGGTAGTAAAAATACTCTTTTTAGTACCATATTACGGTATGGTTATCAGAACTACATGTGTATGCAAAATTCAATTGACCGTCGTTAAGTGGTTCAAAATTGACTTGCAAGATTTGAACTAAACATACTAACATACAAGCTAACAACATACAAACTAACATACATATAAAGCAAGTTAAACAAAAGCTTGTAATAAATGTGCCTATCTACTTACCGTACATACAAGTTTTCTAAAGGATTGACCTAATGACAAATTATTAAATACGTAATAAATTTTATATAGGAATATATAACGTAATCTGTGATTATTAATTAAATAATGTATCTAAATGTTAGCTAGAATGTTGTGAATGACAAACAGATACACTTATGTCTTTATTAAATATAATTGTTATATTGGAAATTCGTATTTTTACTGATATTTCATACACATTCATTAAATATAAATGTGGCGTACATGATACACAGCAGATTTGTGGAATACATTTTACACACGTACATAGTATTAGTGGCACACGTCGTCAGAAATATATGCACCTTACAACTTCTTAACTACGGAGTGTATCGAAAAATGAGACATATCTACGAAAAGGAGAATTTTTACCTGATCGGCAGGCAACCATATTAGCAAAGCTTCCACAAATACATTTGAGGATGGTTTGTCACAAATACGGTCAGACCTGTATGTGTGTGTGTGTGTGTGTGTGTGTGTGTGTGTGTGTGTGTGTGTGTGTGTGTGTGTGTGTGTGTGTGTGTGTGTGTGTGTGTGTGTGTGTGTGTGTGTGTGTGTGTGTGTGTGTGTGTGTGTGTGTGTGTGTGTGTGTGTGTGTGTGTGTGTGTGTGTGTGTGTGTGTGTGTGTGTGTGTGTGTGTGTGTGTGTGTGTGTGTGTGTGTGTGTGTGTGTGTGTGTGTGTGTGTGTGTGTGTGTGTATGTCTGTTAGCACGATAGCGGCGAAGCCACTAAACGGATTTGGATGAAACTTTGCATGAGGGTTTCTTTAGTGCTCCAGAAGATCTGAAAAGGTTTTGGTTGAGATCGGATTACGTTTGTTGCTGTTTTGGCACAACAAGTTGTTTATTTTATGATTACTTACAATTTGTAATCGAACCATTGAAAAGCAGTAAAAATTCCGATTTCAACGATATATAACACTTGCACTCTTTAGCTTTGGTTTCCGTGAAAAAAATTAAAAACCAAATAACACGCTTCTTGTGTAAAATATATTTTATAGTGGAACCACAGAATACAGTAACTGCACAGAGGCGAAGTCTTTGGCGGTTCCTTTCAGTTTTGATGGCTCGTTTTCTGTGACCTTGCGTACCAGTTGCGTCTACACCACGGTGTATTAAATAGGTGGTCCGGCACTTTCCTATTATAATAATGGCTTCGTAAGTGCATGGTTTCTATTTACTTTAATAGATGGCGCGAGCAATACGGTCCTACAATTACCTGAGCATGTGCATCGCATAACTAACATAACCTCAAATTTTAAGGTGTTTTCGTTTATTCTCATATTTAATGTTTGTAACCGAAATTTGAAACGTAGGTATAAATATTGTAGATGGACGGATTACGAGTGAATTAATAATACACCTACGTCACATTACGTCACAAATAAGAAAAATTCTTAGAAACTGGTGCAGATATCGACTTAACTATTGGAAACATCCAATTAAAGTTTGAAACGTAGATGGAAATATTGTAGATGGATGGAATACGAGTGAATTAAAAATACACCTACGTTCTGATGACGTCGTAAAAGCATAAAATTCTTATAACAGGCGAACTGATGATGATATCAAAAAAATATTTCTACAAGACGAGTCACGAAATTTTTTTTTTTTAATTTTCAAGAAATATCAAATTTTCGGAGAAATGTCACTTTTCAGAAAAATGTCAGATTTTTAAAAAATGTCAAATTTTCAGGAAAACGTCAAATTTTCGGAGAAATGTCACTTTTCAGAAAAATGTCAAATTTTCGAAAAAATGTTGAATTTTCAGGGAAATGTCACTTTTCAGAAAAATGTCAAATTTTCAAAAAACGTCAAATTTTCGAAGAAATGTCACATTTCGGAAAAATGCCAAATGTTTGAAAATTGTCAAATTTTCGGAGTAGTCATTTCAGAAAAATGTCAAATTTTCGGAGTAGTCATTTCAGAAAAATGTCACTTTTCAGAAAAATGTCAAATTTTCGAAAAAATGTTAAATTTTCAGGGAAATGTCACTTTTCAGAATTATGTCAAATTTTCAAAAAAATGTCACCTTTCAGAAAAATACCAAATGTTTGAAAATTGTCAAATTTTCGGAGTAATGTCATTTCAGGAAAATGTCAAATTTTCGAAAAAATGTCAAATTTTCAGAGAAATGTCACTTTTCAGAAAAATGTCAAAAATTCAGGAAAATGTCAAATTTTCGAAAAAACGTCAAATTTTCGAAGAAATGTCACCTTTCAGAAAAACGTCAAATGTTTGAAAATTGTCAAATTTTCGGAGTAATGTCACTTCAGAAAAATGTCAAATTTTCAGAAAAATGCCAAATTTTATTAAATGGACTCAAAGGAAAATTCCCAAAAAATACTACGGGTCCATTTGTGGTATAAGTTCTCTGCTAGTGTGTTAAAGCGTGCAGACTGTATGCTGAGTATTTTTGACGTGTCAGGTGTATCGAGAGATTACAAGTTTTTTCGTCGTTTATAAAGCCCACGGATGGTGTGAGAGTCCATCCTGAGCCGCTTACAAGCTCTACAAGTGTAAGCAATCCCACCGGAACGCTTTCGGTGAGTTTTTTCCAATAAAACTTTAAAAGTGACAGTGACATATTTTAAAAACTATTTCCGCTGCTTCCGGCATACCGCCGGAAATTCTTCCGGCAACATAACCTAAAAATAGTACTACATAACCTAAAAACAATTTAAGACATTGGTACCAACCTAAACATTTTTCAAAAACCAAATTCCCCAGAGAAACATTGGAACCAAAAATTTGACAGCTATCACTTCCCCGACCGATTTAGTGAAAAATTGGTCGAGGCCAAAAGATAAAACAAAATATACCAACTCAAACTTAAACGATCCACCATGAACACTACCCTGGCTACATCTGGCAGGGAAGCTGTCCACCAAGAGTTATATGGTTTTTTCCAAAGATGGCCATCCCTGCCATCCATCCCATTACCAACGAACAGGTTTTTTCGTTTAGTTGTTTCCCGTATCAATAATCAAAATTATTAAGTGCTCTTGCCTACGAACGTTTTTATAGAATTGTGTTTATTTTCATATTAATTTTAGGTCCATGTGGACACATTATAATTTTAACCTAGTCTTTAAACCTGCCTACAGAAGACAGGAGCTACTTTTCTATTTTTCTCGAAGCCAAACCGGACCTACCCCGTTCAGCTTCACACTCGCTACGGCGGTGTTCACCGTGGTTGTCTGGCTGGCCCCGGGCTAGGATCCGATGAAGCATATATTTGTATTAAAAACATTGAATAAAATATTAATGTTGTGCAGACTATAAATTTAACACTCAAGTTCTTAGGTCCAAATCCCACCGAACGCAAGACTTTTTTTCCCATTGTAATACGAAAAAAATATTTCAACTTAATAAATATAATTAAATGAGATCGTTCATATTGTTTAGTGCTCTTTTCGGCTTCAAGGAATCACCGGGTGGGGAGGTTCCAGCCGCTTCCAGTAGCTGCCGATTTTTTCGATCTGAAATCGCGCCGAAAATGTAGACATTGCCGATGGATTTCAGAAAAATATGTATTTCGACGTGCTGAACACGAATCAAGTATCGGTTTAGCTTCATTGGCCACCAATTTTTTGTAAACCGCGGAAATAACTTAAAAAAAATCATAATTTAGTTTATTTTCACGATTTACTAAAAATTGGTCGGTAAAGGAGCTAAACGGATACCTGATTTTAATTCAGCATGTCGAAATACATAGTGTAGCGTTAATAAAGGCCACACTTACCTTTTACACCGGAAGGGCGAACGGCTGCTCTACTGTCTGGTGAGCCTGAGTGGATTCGGTGTGATTTTATATTAAACTTTAAGAGGCTGCTATTTGTTGTTAAAAGTCACTAGATCTTAGAATTTATTTTGGGGCGCCACCGGCTCTAAATTTACAAATTTTTTCTTGGCGACCTCAAGCCAAAAAGGATCTTTTGTAATAAAAAAAATAATGTTATGTAAAGAAAAAGTTTTCAGATTGCAATCATTTATTTAATCCAATAGGATGATAAAAAAGCAATTTGAATTTAAAAACCTAATAATCTAGAGACAGCGTGATACTGAGATTTTATAATGAATAAAGTGTTACTTAATAATTTTCTCTTTGATACCCCAGTAAAAAAAATATAACAAATAAATAGAGTTCAGTACTCTAAAAATACCCTAGTTAAATATTTACACAAATATGAAAATATATATACAAACTGTACAGCTAGCAATATAGAAAAATAATTTCAAATAATAGTAACAGGCGTAAACCTTAAGTATTGCATTTCACAAAGCGATTCATATCAGAAAACGTACTTTCACTTTCGTAATCGAAAGAAACCTCTGTATACGTGGCCACATATAACGTTGGTGTACAATATATTTGAAAATTATCTGGTAATAAAATTTATATGATGGTAAAAATATATATATGCATATATATGCTTAAATAATGTTGTAATGCCTTGAGCTCAACGATTTGACAAGGGCAAAAATATAGAGAGCTGTATTGCTCTTTAATGACTAAAACATTTGGCAATTAAATATTTTCCTTTGTAAGATTTCCATATATTCAAATACACAAATCAGTATTATTCAACCAAAAACAAGTCAAATATAAAATATATAGTAAAATTCAGAGATACAACTAAATAACGTATTAAAATTGTTACCGAATTTTCCTCCACGTGTTCTCAAAATCTCGCAGCCTTTGACGCTACTCAATAACCCTGCCCACGAAGGTCTGGCAATCTCGCTGCAGCCTAGAATTTCTATACCAGCTCAGGATTACGTAACAGCTTAGATACGTCCCGTAGATCGGAAAAACGACGGCTCTATATACCTCCAAACTCATGAACTGACGGTCTTCCCTTGAAAGCCAGTTCCTGCCACATCTACCATACGAGTTCCAATGATCTATTACATAAGATGTCTCCCACGTGCCCTTATTGCCATAAATTATACCATACTCCTTAGAATGTGATGATAACAGAGACTATCGTCGGATTGTGGTAATGAAATTACGAGGAAACGAAAGTTACTCGTCATGGGCACTAGAACGTGCTCGGTAAACAGCCTAAAAAAAAATACCCTCGTCCAAGTACCATATCTCAAAAAAAAACCTCGTGCAGGTCACACCACACAGAGCAGAAAATCTCTCTCAAAACACACAAGTAATAATAACAGATATCTTCCTTGGATATTCGAGGCTCTTGGATAACAAACTCACTAATCGCTATTTTCCCGAATAAGTATCAGAAGCGAGTTCTAAGACAGTAAAGGTCAAAGTGCCAGTCCTCCCACGCGCTCCGTTTTCCACCGGTCTTTTTCTCAAAAAACTCCCAACGCTTGCGCTCGATTAATCATCGAATATTTTAGCAATCATCAGAATGGCCAGAGACGAAAATTTCTGACACATACCAACGACAGGACCCAGAATTATACATACAGCTCCCAGCGCTTAAATACCACAATATAACTCTCGCCGTTTTAACAATCAAACAGTTAGTTCTCCAAATATCTTATATACTGCTCGACAGTATTATGGTCGGATTACATTTAGTTCTTTATCACTTGCAACACATCTAAGCTTAATCAAAATTATTCAAATTACGGATGGTTAAAATGTGAAGAAATTAGTCTATTGCAAAAAAACAAAATATACATATATACAGGTGTTCAAAATGAACGCTACAATAGGAGTTACCCAATGAAGTCCTAGAAACAGATCACTTTTCTCTTTTTTTTTGCATCTGTGTGATATATTTGAACACGCGATTTTCTAGAAAATCCGGTGATATTCATATATTACACAAACACATACACACAAAAAAGATCTGTTTCTGGGACTCCTTCGGACAATCACTATGTATTTCGACATGCTGAATCGAATCAGGTATCCGCTTAGCTCCGTTACCCACCAATTTTTAGAAAATCGCGAAAATAACTTAAATTATGAGTTTTTTTAGGTTATTTTCGCGATTTACAAAAAACGATGGCCAATGGAGCTAAACAGACAGCTGATTCGTGTTCAGCATGTCGAAATACATATGGGTTATCCAATGGAGAACCAGAATAAGACCATTTTTTAAATTTTGTGCGCCTGTGTTATTATTATTATTATTATGAAAGGGGTGGTTCTTGACAGTTTAAGGGTGAAGGAAGGGTCGAACCAGCGTAAAACCATTTTTCTCTTGATCAGCGTCCTCGAAAACGGGGGGCGGGAGGTAAACGTCTTTAACAAGAAAAAAAAAGAAACAGTAGACAGAGTAGATTTAATCCCTAAGGGCGATTGTGGTCTACTAAAGACAAAGAATCCCTGCAGCTGTCATGAGAAATAAACAAAAATGGGTGGTTTGTGGCCGTTTCAGGGGGTGCGCATGACTAAAAAATTTTTTCATCCTGTTATTCGTGTTCAGCACCCTCGAAAACGGGGGGGGGGAGGAATAGGTTTCATAACTTTAGCAGGATTCTACTTTTTTTTCGGGAAAACTCCGACTCCTTCTCCTTACTTCCACTATGTTTGATATCCTAATTTGATAGCATAAAGTAAATCGTGTTAATTAAAACGTTTTGTTCGCATTTTGAAGGAAAGAAGAATTTAAAAGCTTCCACTTTATGGACTCAGTATTCAATTTTGTATTGAATAAACACTGTTTCTTTTTCTTTTTGAGATGTTTATTTTTCTTAATTGATGATATAACAAACTTTTCTTTACCAGGTAGATAAAATTTAACTGTTCAAAACTGGTTATAAAAAGTTGGACGTTTTGACACATTCGTCAGTTTTGAAAAGTGTCATTTTATATGCCAAAATTATAAAATAAAATAGTATTTTATATAACGAGTGGCTAAAATGGTTTTTTTTTAAGTGGTGCTATAAACCACACGAGTAAAAAGAACACATTTTAGTCTCAAGTCATATACAAAATTTTTTTTGTATCGCCATTCGGAATTAGAAAACAATATAATTTTGTAAGAATAGACTAAATCTATTGCTGTTTCCATAGAAACCAAGTTTTATTTCTCACTGTGAAATAAAATGTCTTTATTTCACTCTTTTTTTTTATTTTACACTTATTCGTGGATAACTGGTCTTTAAAACACTTGCTCTATTTCGAGCACTTCGGCAGCGCCGCGCCGTCGTGCTCGAAAAATCGCTTATACTTTAATGTGCTATATTTCACACTTTTTTCTTTATTTTACACTTGTCAATAATGACATTGTTTTGAAACCAGTTATCCACGAATAGTTTACGCCATTTTTTTTATTGGTACACTTTGAAATCATAAATATGGTATTATTACACCAAAAAATGGAAATAAGAATTAAGAATGTAAAATGGTTGAATTCGTGATGTGACATCAGGATACCTGTCAGTGTCATGGAAATGAGAAAAACAAAAATTAATTTGCAATCTGTAACATAGGATTAATTATTGTCACTACAGTTGTTACTGATTGTATATTGCTTTAAAATGAGTTTTAACATTGATTACTTAAATAGAAAAGCAGAATCGCGGTTAATATCGAAACAATCGGAAGACTCTTATAAAAAAGAATACGGCAAGTTCATCAAATGGATGGAAGAGCAAAAGGTAACAGATACAGATGAACGAGTTGTACTTGCTTACCTTCAAAAAATGTCGAAGCAGTACAAGGCGTCGATTATGTGGGCTATCCATTTGAAATTACAAAGTATGTTGAGGATAAACAATGGAGTCGATTTAAAATCATTTGTGAAAGTGCACGCATTCATGAAGGCCATTAGCAAGAATGACGTAGCCAAGAAGGCATATGTATTCAAGGAAGACGATTTGCGGAAGTTTTTCACAGAAGCACCGGACATTACGTATTTATTTTTGAAGGTGGTAGCCATTTGCGGTATCTTTGGCTCTTGTAGAAGATGTGAATTGTGCGATTTACGCTTACATGACATCAGGGAAGAAGGAAGCGTATTGCTTATTACTATCCGACCATCTAAGACAGTGAAGGCTCTACGTTTTACTGTTGTTGATAGTGATGCAATTAGTTATGTGCGATTGGTGAAGCAGTATTTATCATTGCGCCCCCAAAATGTAAGTACAGACCGAGTTTTCTTACGGTATGATAAGGGGAAGGGCACCAATCAAGTGGTTGGTATTAATACATTTGGATCATGTCCCTTGCAAATTGCACGCTATCGATCCTGAGAAATACACAGGATATGCGTTTCGACGTACGTCCGCTACCATTATGGCGAATAGTGGCATGACAATAGATCAAATCCAATGACAAGTATGATGGAAATCGGCAGCTGTGACGACTGATTACGTTGAAGAGAGTATTAGCAATAAGAAGAATGTTTCAAACATTATTGGAAGTGCCATTAATGGAAGCGCAACCTCAATGATAGTGGCGCCGCTAGCCTTTTGAAATGGGTGGGCGGATGTCGGCAAAGGGCGGCGGTACAGCGAAAGACGAAGTTAGCAAAAAAACAAAGTGTACATTTCAGGGCCGCTTCTAGGTCATCAGACGCCTTCGTGCGAGAGCATTTGTTGGCGCCTTTTTTTTGGTGGGCACCGCTCAGTCGAAACAAGGGCGGATCTGGACCTTGAGCTTGGGTGGGGGGTATTTTTCGTGTCAAAATTTTAAAAAATTTTTGATGCGTGGGGGGGGGAAATCCGGAATCCCCGTTAGACGCGGCCCTGGTACATTTATCATTTATATTATTATTATCCTGCATCGCCAACGTAGAGATGTGGCGTGATGCCTCAAGTCGGCGGCGGCGGCGGCGCAGGGTGGGCAGCGACCGGCTCTTGGATTTGCAGGGTGGGCTCCCGCCCACCCCAGCACCCCCCTAGCGCCGCCACTGCTCAATGACTTCCGAGAATGTTAGCAGTATTAATTTGAACAGAATTTTCTTTGATTTATAAAACCGAGGTATTACTATTTCAAACAATACCAACTATACTTTTCACATTCATTTAAAAAATCAAGATTGTTAAATATTTGAATAAAGCTTTTGAAACATTTGTTAGTAATATTTTATTTTAGTTACAAGGTGCTCCTGTCAGATCAATAATTAAAAAGTTGACATTTTGACTTTACGTTTCTCGGGTTGTTGATGTTGCCATTGTAACTTTAAACGCGCGATTTTAAAACTTGGATTTAAGCACTCTGAAGCGTACTTTAAATAAGCAAAATAGGGTACCAATAAAAAAAAAAAAGAAATTTAATTTCACAGTGTGAAATAAAACTTATTGGTTTCTATGGAAACACCAATAGAATTTAATATATTTTTACAAAATTATATTGTTTTCTAATTTCGAATGGCGATACAAAAAATTTTGTATATAACTCGAGACTAAAATGTGTCTTTTTATACTCGTGTGGTTTATAGCACTCGCCTTCAGCTCGTACTATAAACGCCCTACTTGTAAAAAAAACACCCTTTTAGCTAATTGTTATATAAAATACTATTCTACAACAAGTGCATAAAGTGGTACTTCTTTTCAATGGGAAGGTGAGTGCGGCAATCCCATGAGTGAACAAAGTCACTTTACACATGAGTTTCTACAACAGTCCTCAATTTCCATATTTAAACAAATAAATTTCAAAATTAGCTTAAACGTCAAAACACAAATTCACAATTGACATTTCTAAAGCGAAGATCGTGAGACGCCCCAATTATTTTCAATTCACTAATGGATTTGGCTATACATAAGCGTGAAGGAAATAGCGTGCAAATTCGACGACGAATGGTTACCGTCTGCCAGTCGATAATCGAAGAGACCATATAAGTACAAATTTTTTTTCTCTCTGGAACTTTTTGGTATGATGGGGGATAGAGAGGGGGGGCATTTATTTTTTAATCGAATGATTATCTATATCTGTCCGCATAGGTAGTTAGTATACCCCAATTACGCTGGCAGAAGAAACTTCCGATCGGCGCGCGCGTTAACCTCAAAGAGAAAAAAAATTTTAGTTTCTATTTTCGGGTAACGCGCGTGCCGACCGGAAGTTTCGTAATTGGGGATGTGAAGTATATATACTAACTACCTATGCGGACAGATATCGATAATCATTCGATTAAAAAATAAATGTCCCCCTCCCTATCCCCCCATCATACCAAAAAGTTCCAGAAAGAAAAACATTTTGTACTTATATGGTCTCTTCGATTACCGACTGGCAGACGGTAACCATTCGTCGTCGAATTTGCACGCTATTTCCTAGAATAGAAATAATGTTAGTTTTTTTCACGCTTTTTATTTTTACTTTCCTCACTTACCGAGGGAAGTATTGTAATCGTAAAAAAGTCACCCTCCGAGATTTCTTCGGATTTTTACGTTTTACGTTTCAGAGTACGTAGATTACGAAAATTAATGCCGCTTAATTCCTTCAGTCTGTCTATCGGTCTGTCTGTCTGTCGGTCTGGTGCCTGTTGGCGGATAATATTAATATTTGGTAGGTAGTTGACCATACTGCTAAGGAAGAACTGGATACAGTTCCGTTGAAAAATATAAACGGTGGATCCCATAAAAGTATAATTAAGAAAAAAAATATGACCGAACACAGTAATTGTTGGCATGTAGTTAACACAACTGTCAGGAAAGAAAAATATGAAGAAAATATACAAGGTGGTCACGATAAAAAAAATGTAGCGGAGCACAATAATATTTCGCATACAGTTAATACAATAGGGAACTTGCCCAAAAATTAAAATTGAATTAAAATACTCAAAATCGTAAACTAACAACCCCATAGGCAACAAAAAATTAAAAAAAAAAAAAAAAAATTCCTCCAGAAATATAAGCGATTATTTCACTCATTAACGCTATAGCCAATGAGAGCCCGTTTTTTCACAACACTGCACCAATCAAATGTCATTATTAGTGGTAATTCAAGCTAGATCGGTTTTTGACAGTACCAACATGCAAAATTTATCGCTCTAATTTTTTAGGTCGCTGCAGCGGCAAATACTGCGATAATTTTTTGACGTTTTGTTTCCTGAAATATTTTCGGCAAATAGAGCAACTCACGCTTTTAAATTTTATCTATAAATATCTTCTCTAGCTTATTACTAATTGTTAACTTACCTTGTAAATTGTAATATTGTATTATGTACTAGCAAACATAAACACACCACATATATAGTAAACAATCGTCAATTCCAAAGAGAAGCCTGTCTGAAATATATAGGCCATACCCTTGCCTATCTGTTAACTATTTCAATTTGCCTACTTTTCAATCAGGTAACAATAATATACAAAGATTGTACTTAATATACCTAGCTCATAATACAGGAACAAGTCAAGCACAGCTTTCAATAGCTCAATAACGTAGTTACAAAGTTAAACAAATCATTTATTACAAATGTCAAGTAAACACATTCGCTCTGTAAACAAACTAACAACATACCTAGGTACCTACGGTAATCTATCAAAAAGTAACTAGTTGAATCAAAGCTGTGCAATATTTTAATTTGTTGTATTTAAAATTCACTCTGCCTAACGAAGCAAACCTCAACATAATTTGTAAACTTTTTAAGTTAAAAATAAGGATTAAATACGTAAATATTAATCAAAGAACAATTATTATGGAATATAACTCTAGTAGCGGTAGCGCTAGATGGCGCTCTCTATGTCAATCTCGGAACCATGAGTGTATAGTAATAAATAGGCGGGACATCGGGAATAAACTAGTGCTCGCAGATTGAAGATGTAGTGCTCTCTCTATCGTTCCTCGTCATATTGCACCTCAGGAACGCCTGAAAGGTGTTAAGCCAGTCTATATATTATAATATCTAAGGTTTCAACTCGTTTTATTTACTAGTTGCCATAGAAACGTCACTAGATCATTTTAAAATATAGGGAATCTCCATTGTTTCTACTGCGTTTATTTCAGATTTGCTGTTTTGACAATATGAGTCGGTTTGGAAATATTTCTGTATATCAAATTAATGAGGAAATTGAAAATAAAGGTCAGTAAACTCTAAAAAGTGACAAGAAAACGTCTGAAGGCAATTAATGAGAAAACATAATATTGAAGATGTACTTAATGAATTATTTATTCGTGAAATATGCTCCTCAAATACCACTCGTGCTTTAAATTTTATCTAAAAATTTTTTCTCAAGCTAATTTGCCCCTAGTTAATATAACTCGTGCAAATTGGCAGTTTATTATCAAAGATTAAATCCCTCCCGCTAAAGCGGTCGGAATTTAATCTGATAATAAACTGCCAATTTGCACTCTTTATATTACCAGGCAACACGTTTTCGAAAAAATTTTCGATAAAATTTTAAGCACTAGTGATATTACATACGATTAAAATCTGCCGGATTTTACCCACTCCTGAAACGTGACGTCAGAGGGTGAAAGTCGGATGACGGCGTCAAGCGACACCGATTCTGCTTTCGCATGCTCATTTGTCAAAAACAACTAACAGTGAACCCAACCTAACCTAAAATTCGTTGGAAAAACATCTTCAATATTCTGAAATGTCACAAAATGCTACTTTTGATTCGTTCGTGCCGAGTTGAATTTTCGAATTTCGCCGTGCAATTTACGATCAGGTTTATCTGGAAGACTTCCTCTTTATGTCGCGACATCGTACGGCCGTCCCAATGGTGTTCTTTGAAAAATATGAACGTGTCAAGATTGCATGTTTTTGCAATTTTTTCGGCTCCGAAATGTAAGCTGTTTTTTGATATTTTTCGCAGATAACTCCAAAACGGTGGGAGTTAGCTCGAAATAAAAAATAAGGTCAAACGAGTATTTTCCACTACGAATCTTTTGCTATCACCAGACTTTTGATTTTTTTTTTTCGTTTCGGAGATAACTACAGAAATGTCGGCCACGTACGGCAAAAAATCGCAAATTTTGAGCTTCTACAGTTGGCAACTTTTTAATCTTTGCTCCTACGTCAAAACACTACTCTAGCTAATTTAGATATAATTAAATTTGCTAAAACTTTTTTTTTATTTTTTGAATTCCGACAAAAATTAAGGAATTAGAGGGGGGGGGGGGGGGATTTGGGACTTTTTTTTTTCGGTAAAATTTCTCCATTTTGTCACCGTAATTAATCGGTAATTAACTGAAATCGATCTCATTTACGATGTTCACTTAATATCATGTACCATTTTGACGCTCCGTTAACCTCTGCCCTTCGAAACAAAGGTTTCTGAGAAAAATTATTTTTTTAAGATTTACATACACTCTATAGGAAAACGTGTAATTTCCTACATTTCCTCGAATATCTCGATAATTATTGTTTTTTTCGAAAAATTTGTAGACAGCTTATGTAAAGAGAATTAATTGAGCTTTCCGACACTTTTTTTATTTTTTCTGTACCATAAAAAACAAAAGACTTATGACCGAATATGTGGACGTCTCAAAGCTAACCGCCGCCCAGTTTATTAATTAGGGTGAATGGCTAAAGTACGCCATCTGTTGGACACCACGCGAGACCAGTTTTCACCCGGTGACGTCACAGTGCTTTTCGTGAGGAGTGGCGAGGATTTCAACTTTAATTATTTATTGCAAAGTAAGTACTGCGATTTAAGAGCTGATATTCGGTGTGGCGTGTTTTTATGCCTAAATATACACTTTAATGAAATAAAAAAAAATGGGCAAGTTCCCCATTGTCAAAGAAGGAAAATATAAAAATTAGCACAAAAAAAATAAAAAAACGGGACGGAGAACGATAATATTTCGCATACAGTTAACAAAACTGTCAGAGTAGAAAAATATGAAAAATAATTATACAGGGTGATCACCCAAATGAAAATTTTAAAAATGTGACGGAGGACGATAATATTTCACATGCAGTTAACACAACTGTCAAAGAAAAATATGAAAAAATATACAGGGTGGTCAACCTAAAAAATAATGAAGAAATATGATAGACGACGATAATATTTGTCAAGGAAATGAAACATATAGTGTGACCCATCTCAAGTGGACACACCTTCGTAGCTCATTATTGGTCATCCAATTTCAACCAAATTTGGATCGGTATCAAAGACCTTTATTGTATCCTTTTTGAGTAAAACAAGACTCATTTCAGTCATTGGCGTGCATTTTTGTTAAAAACAGAGTCGATTTTCCGAGAACCTATATTAGGCATTTTTTTGTTGAAAAACTAATGCAATATTATTGATCAGCACGCTATAAAACCGCTATATCCAGTATTTAACAATATTTTGATTTTTGGTTTTCGAAATACGGTCCCCTTAAAATTACCTATTTTAAATATTAAATAATTAATAAATAATGAAGAAATATGATAGACGACGATAATATTTGTCAAGGAAATGAAACATATAGTGTGACCCATCTCAAGTGGACACACCTTCGTAGCTCATTATTGGTCATCCAATTTCAACCAAATTTGGATCGGTATCAAAGACCTTTACTGTATCCTTTTTGAGTAAAACAAGACTCATTTCAGTCATTGGCGTGCATTTTTGTTAAAAACAGAGTCGATTTTCCGAGAACCTATATTAGGCATTTTTTTGTTGAAAAACTAATGCAATATTATTGATCAGCACGCTATAAAACCGCTATATCCAGTATTTAACAATATTTTGATTTTTGGTTTTCGAAATACGGTCCCCTTAAAATTACCTATTTTAAATATTAAATAATTAATAAATAATGAAGAAATATGATAGACGACGATAATATTTGTCAAGGAAATGAAACATATAGTGTGACCCATCTCAAGTGGACACACCTTCGTAGCTCATTATTGGTCATCCAATTTCAACCAAATTTGGATCGGTATCAAAGACCTTTACTGTATCCTTTTTGAGTAAAACAAGACTCATTTCAGTCATTGGCGAGCATTTTTGTTAAAAACAGAGTCGATTTTCCGAGAACCTATATTAGGCATTTTTTTGTTGAAAAACTAATGCAATATTATTGATCAGCACGCTATAAAACCGCTATATCCAGTATTTAACAATATTTTGATTTTTGGTTTTCGAAATACGGTCCCCTTAAAATTACCTATTTTAAATATTAAATAATTAATAAATTGGTAACGAAATTTGTTTAGAAAAAAAGTCATTCTTACTTTTCTCTTTAAATTCACGTTTTCTACCATCCCACATCATCAATACTTTCAAATTTCGTCCAAGAATTTTAATTGAAAAATTGTTAAAAATTTTGGCCGTAAATTATTCGGGCATTAAGGATTATCGAATTCGAAAGTACCAATGATATGAGGTGGTAGAAAAAATGAATTTAAAGAGAAAATAAAGAATGACTTTTTTTTCGAAAAAAAATTCGTTACCAATTTAGTGATTATTTAATGTTTAAAATAGGTAATTTTAAGAAGGCCGTAATTCGAAAACCAAGAATCAAAATGTTGTTAAATTCTGAATATAGTGGTTCTACAGCATGCTGATCAATAATATTGTATTCGATTTTCAACAAAAAAATGACTAATATGACTTCTCGAAAAAACGACTTTTTTTTCTTATTAAAAATGCACGACAATGACTAAAGTTTTGTTTTACTCAAAAAGGATAGAGTAAAAATCTTTGATACCGATTCAGATTTGGTTGGAATTGGATGACCAATGTCTGAGTTATGAAGGTGTGTCCACTTGAAATGGGTCACACTGAATATAGGGTGGTCACCCTGAAATAAAAATAATGAAAAAATGTGACTGTTGGCAATATTTCACATGTAGTCAATTGTCTACAAGCGTTAGGCCCGGCAAAGCCCAAGACGTCCCCGGCGTCGGCGACGTCGTGGAGCGGCATCGGCGGCTGGGGGACGAAATGGCTTTGGGGCCCACCGGTGTATACGATATCTGCCTGGGGCAGCATCCCCGGGGCAGAGTGAAGCTCTGAGAAAGGATTATTTAAACCCTGCGGTGGATTGCCGCTGGGCGCCAAATAATCCGTCCTGGAATTGTTTCCGTTGGGCGCCAAAAGTGAAGTCCAGCGGTTGTTGCCGCTGGGCGCCAAAAATGAAGTGCAGCCGCTTGGGGCTGCACCGGTAGTATGAGGCACTGAATTTTGTGGGTTGGCGTCGCCAGAGGCGTCCAATCCGCCTCCGAGGACGTCCTCCCACGGGTGGCGAACCAACGCCGTGTTAGTCAGGTCCATGGGGTCCATGTTCGATTCCCCCTGTAGATGTGTACTCATATTTTTACCTGGCGACACAGTCAGGCCAAATGACTGTGTGCACCGAACCCTAGTCCTGAAACGGAGGTACTAAACGGCTGAAGGCTGTTTGTGCTATAGTCCCTCCGTCTGTCTATCCCTATCAAATTTAAATGGTGGTGAAGCCGTCTGAATTTACTAACGCGGCTTCGTCTGTCGTTCGCGAGCTAGACAGACTTGGAAGAACACCACTTAGATCTCAACACCTGTGAGGGTGTCGCCCAGTGGTGAATTCGCCCTTGTCTGCCGAATTTACAACCGTCGAGGTACGCTTCCACTCGGGGCACTGACGTCAAGGTTGTTGTTAGTGACGTCGGTGAGCCCTGAGTGAAATCACCTGGTATATGCCCCCCTTAAGTCGGGTGAGGCTGGAGGAGAGGTTTTGTGGATCCTGGGATGGTGGAGGCGAAAACGTTGGCTGGACTTGGTTTTCGGAGTTGAATGTCTGGAGTGGTACTCTGGATATTGGACGGGAACGATTTGGCCTCGCAGCCCCAGGTCCCGTCCCAGGCCCAGGTCCAGCCCCAGGCCCAGGTCCAGCCCCAGGCCCAGCCCATGGTCCAGGACCAACCCCCGACCCCGGTGGTGCAACCCGCACAAAAAGAGGCCCCCAAGCGAAAAGCTGACGCTGACACGGACAGCGACAGTGACTTCACCCTTGTCACCAGGACAAGGGCGAAAAAGCAGGCCAACCAGGAGTCCCAGGTGCAGAACAACACCCAGGAGGCCCCAACCACCAGCCGGGCCGAGCAAAGGGCCCCCAGCCAACCAACCCCCAAAGAAAAGGACCTCAAAATCCCACCAGTGATCCTCCGAAAGGCGGAGACCTGGTCGGCTGTCCGGCAGAGGCTGGACGAGTCAGGGATTAAGTTCACCAAGGCCAGGACCGTGCGAGAGGGGATCGCCATCGAGCCCCAAACGCCCGAAGACTACAGGCGTATGACAAGGATGTTCGCGCAGGAAAAGCGCGAATATCACACATACGCCCTACCCGAGGACCGATTACTGAGAGTAGTAATCCGAGGGATCCCCAGCGGAGTCACCGGGGAGGAGGTCAAGGAGGACCTCCAGACCCAGGGCTTCAACCCAGTGGCCGTCCATAGGATGACTTCAAGGAGGACCAAGAAAGAGATCCCCCTGATGCTCGTCCAAGTCCCCCTCAACGAGGAGAGGATACTATCGGTGAGCCGCTGCTGCTCACTGGTAGTTAGGACCGAGAGGCAGAAAGCCGCCCTGGCAATTGCGCAGTGTCACCGCTGCCAAAGGTTCGGCCATGCCCAAGGACACTGCACCGCACAGGCCAAGTGCGTGAAGTGCGCAGAGCCACACCACTCCGGGGACTGCGAGAAGCCCCGAAATGTACCGGCGAAGTGTGCCAACTGCCAGGGGGCACACCCAGCCAGTTACAGAGGGTGCCCCAAGTACCCCAAGAAGACGGCGGCGGCGAAACCAGCCCCCGCAGCCAAGCCAACCCAGACCGGTGCTGCCCCTAAAAAGGCAACACCCACAACTGGAGGCCTGAGCTACGCCAGGGTAGCTCAGGGCAAGGCAGGGAAGGGACAGAACCCAGGCCCAGCCCCCAGGCAGCAGGCACCCGCTGAGGCCCAAAACCTCACCGCGGTGCTTGCACAGATGCAACAAATGTGCTCAGCAATGAGCGCATTTTTTGCACAAATGCCAGCATTTACTAATGTATAATGTTGTTTCAGGTCAAACCAGGGTTCCTGCAGGTCGCATCGTGGAATGTCAACGGACTGCGAGAGAGAAAACTCGAGGTAGAGGAACTCCTCGCCAGGGGTGACATAGACATAATGGCACTGCAGGAAACGAAGCTGCGACCAGACCAGGCTATCAACTTCCCAGGCTACCACGTATACAGGAAGGACTGGACGGGGCCATACAGACGAGTAATGAGAGGAGTAGCCCTGCTAGTGAAGACGAGCATCGCACACCACCCGATCCTACTCCCAGAGACGGAGAACCTGCAGGCCACAGCCATAGTAGTGTCCACGGCACGAAATGGCGACATCAGAGTGGTCTCCTGCTACCAGCCACCCAACAACATGCTGCTAGACGCAGACCTGGACTTGGTTCTTCCCCCAGGGACCCAGACGGTTGCCATCGGCGACTTCAACGCTAAGTCCCCGGAATGGCACAGTAGGATCACAAACACTCGAGGACGAGAGCTACTGCGATTCCTGGGACGACACGATGGCAACCTGCTGGTCCTTGGCCCGGAGGGACCGACCCATGACAATGGTGTTGGGAGGCCGGACGTCCTGGACATTGCGATGCTGAAGGAGATCCCCCTCGAAGCCGAAATCACCGCCATGATGGATGGTTCCACCGATCACAGCCCCATTCTCCTAGAACTAGGAGAAAAGGACGGTGAGAACACGACAACATTCATCAAAAGGAGGACGGACTGGGAAGTGTTCCGTGCAGAACTGCAGAGGAACATCGCACACATTCCCAGACTCGAAACTGAGGCAGACGTGGAGAGGGCCATCACCTCCCTGGAGGACCAGATCCAGGCGGCACTAAGGGTAAGTACCACCGAGACGGAAGCAAGGCGAGCACCAGCTCCCCTGGCAAACCTCCCAGAGGAAACCAGGCAGCTGATACGGGACAGACGCAGTGCAAAGAGACGGGCCCAGAGAACCCGACTCCCGGAGGACAGGAGACACTACAACACCCTGAGCCGGAGAGTCAAGGCCGCCCTTCAGGAACACCGACAAGAAGGGTGGCAACGCCACCTGGAATCCCTGGACACACAGGACAGGAGCATCTGGACCACCCAACGGGCCCTGCGAAACCGGCGGACTCCCATGCCCCCGATCCACGGAGAGAATGGTGTTGTCTACACTCGCCAGGAAAAAGCCGAGGCTTTTGCCGACAGCTTGGAACTGCAGTGTAGGGAAAACCAACTCGATGATGAGGACGAGGACTGGGAGGACGACGTGAGGCGCAGGGTACGTAGGATGAACCGTCTGCCAGATGATGACCACATCCCCCCGACCACCCCCGAGGAGGTCAAGGAGATCCTAAGGAGCCTAAAACCCAGGAAAGCTCCAGGATGTGATGGCATTGGGAACATCGCCCTCAAGAAGCTGCCCCGGAAAGGAGTAGCGGCGATGGTCAACATCATCAACGCAATGTTGAGGTTGAGACACTTCCCTTCCAGGTGGAAAAAGGCCGACGTCATAGTCATCCCAAAGCCAGGTAAGAACCTAATGTTTCCTTCCTCTTACAGGCCAATCAGTCTACTCCCAGCGATGAGTAAGGTAGCCGAACGAGTCATACTCAAGAGGATAGCTGAGAAGACAGAAGAGCTGGAAGTCCTCCCAGACGAGCAGTTCGCCTTCAGGACAGGGCACTCCACCGAACTCCAAGTGCTCCGCCTCACCGAGGAGGTCACGAAGGGGTTCAACCAACGACAGGTCACGGCAGCGCTGTTCCTGGACGTTGCCAAAGCCTTCGACAGGGTCTGGCACGACGGTCTCCTAGCCAAAATGATGAGTATGGGTTACCCCATTGCACTCATCAAGCTAGTGAGATCGTACCTCCACAGGAGACAGATGAGGGTGAAGATCGTGGACAGGGTGTCCACGTACAGAACAATGGAGGCAGGAGTCCCCCAAGGCTCAGTGCTGTCCCCCCACTTGTTCTCCATCTTCACATCCGATCTACCCCGGACGGAGAGGACCTCCATGGCCCTCTACGCCGATGACACAGCCCTGACTGCCAGATCCTGGAGTGCCAGGCTAGCCACCAGAAACCTCCAGGAGGCGGCCACCCTCCTAGAGGACTGGTGCAACAGATGGAAGGTAGCCGTCAACGCCGAGAAGAGCAAGGCGGTACTCTTCAAGAAGGTAAGAAAACAAAACCCCACAGGTCACGTTTCCATGTTTGGTGAGGACATCCAATGGCACGACTCCGCCAACTACCTTGGCGTGGTCATGGACAAAGGCCTAACATGGAGACTGAACACGGAGGCCATCGTCAAGAAGGCCAGGAGGACGAGAGCCCTAATCTACCCGATGACGGGTAGACAGAGCAGACTCAACCTGAGGAACAAGCTCACGCTTATCAGGTCCCTCATCCGGCCTCAGCTGACGTATGCTTCGGTAGCTTGGGGCTACCAAGCAAAGAGCTACCTCCATCAGATCCAGAGAGTGGAGAACGTCGCCCTCAGAACGGCAGTCGACGCACCCTGGTTCATCCGCAACGAGGACATCTACAGGGACCTGGAATACACCCCGGTCACTGAGATCATCAAGCAGAGAGCCAGAAAGATGTACGCCCTTGCCAGAAAGATGTACGCTCCTGGATAACGGGTGAGTATGAGAAGCATACCACCAACCGACGATCCACCCCCACGGAAGAGACATGACGACACCCAACCACCCACCCAAGACCCTGCGGGTACCGGACAAACAACCGTCCAGTACCTGTAGTCCCCCTAGCTCCAGGCAGACCAAAAATGCTACCAAAGCAGTTAGGTCTGCCCTTCCTCGAGCTACACAGCTCATCCTTACCCTACCGATGATCCGGATGACAGGATGCCTCTTGGCATCTTGTGTACCGGCAGTCACTCCCGCCACAAACCCAAAACACCCAACAGACCGATGACTACCCCCCGGGGGGCAAACAAGCTGGCGAAGAGCAGAAGACGAAGAAAGAAGAACGCCAGAAGAGGCCTTAGCCAGCAAGGTCCAACGAGCCAGGACCCAGGGAGGTGGACCGAAATCGTCTGCACCGCTCACAATTGTGAGTGGGGCCGACGTAAAGTAAGTTCGCCCGCCCTGCACGAGGCTGGTCCCCGGTCTACAGCGATGTACTGGGGTAAAGGGCAATAGTCCTGCCCGGCCCCAGACATCCGAGACCGACATCTATAGCCAAGAATATTGGCGCTCGGCATTTGGTATCACAGTTCAAGCAGCAGTCGAAGCGAGCAGGTCACCTAGCAGCAGTAGTGTAGTGAAGTGAAGTGCAAGCAACGTAGCGAGGCGAGAACTACGAAGTGGCAGCCCCACACTGAAGTTGAAGAGGAGAAATATTAGACGTCTTTATTAAGACGCTAATATCAAAAGATAAATAAAGTCTCCCTCACTGGAGACACAATTTATTTTTACCTTTCCCGATTCCCTACCCCAAACCATCACTAATATAAATTTCTTTTCAGATAGCCAGGACAATACTGTGGAGGACAGTATGCCCGACCGAGGAGACGACGGTACCTCTCAAAGAGGGACCCCTACTATCAGGCCCATGGAGCAGGAGGACCACAGGGACGAGCTAATCCGAACGCTCTCCGCCGAGAATAATGCGCTAAAAGCGCAGCTCGCAGAGATGAACCAGAGGATGGCTCAACTCAGAGCAGATGTGGCCAAGCAGCTGGAGGCCCAAAGGACCCAGCATGCAGAGCTCCTGGCAGCCATAAGAGCCGAGAGGACCCCCCAGCCCCAAGCTCAGGCCCAAGCCCAGGCCCAACCCCAGACCCAGGCCCAACCCCAGGTCCAGCTCTTGGCCCCCGTGGTGCAACCCGCACCAAAGGAGGCCCCAAAGAGGAAAGCCGACACTGAGGACAGTGATGGCGAATTCACCCTTGTCACCA
Source organism: Rutpela maculata (assembly GCA_936432065.2). Taxonomy (NCBI): domain Eukaryota; kingdom Metazoa; phylum Arthropoda; class Insecta; order Coleoptera; family Cerambycidae; genus Rutpela; species Rutpela maculata. The sequence continues at coordinate 44,778,817 of OW386289.2, forward strand.
GGACAAGGGCGAAAAAGACGGCCCAGCCTGAAAACCAGGTGCAACCCAGCACCAGCGCGGATGTACCAACTTCCCGCCAAGCTGTCCGAGAGGCCTCCGATCAACAACCCCCCAGGGAAAAGGCCCCCAAGATCCCACCCGTGATCTTGAGGAACAAAGAAACCTGGTCAGCGGTAAAACAGAGGATGGACGAAACTCGAATCAAATTCGAGAAGGCCCGAGTAGTCGCCGACGGCATCGCCATCGAGACCAGCACCCCCGATGACTACCGCAAGCTCACCAGGATGCTGGCCAATGAAAGCAGGGAGTACCACACATACGCCCTGCCAGAGGAAAGACTGCTAAGAGTAGTCATACGGGGCATCCCAAGTGGTGTAACCTGCGACGAAGTCAAGGAGGACCTGATGGGAAAAGGTTTTTCACCAGCCTCCGTACACCGCATGACATCTAGACGGACCAAACAGGAGATTCCTCTCATGCTGGTCCAGGTCCCCCTCAGCGAGGAGAGGATCCTAGATGTAAACCGTTGCTGTTCCCTAGTGGTGAGGACGGAAAGACAGCGAGCTGCCTCAGCCGTCGCACAGTGCCACCGATGCCAACGCTTCGGCCATGCACAAGGTCGGTGCAACGCACAGGCCAAGTGCGTGAAGTGCGGTGAGCCACACCACTCTGGGGAATGCCGCAAGCCCCGAGATGTACCTGCCAAGTGTGCCAACTGCCAGGGGGCACACCCAGCCAGTTACAGGGGATGCCCGAAATTCCCAAAGAAAACAGCAACGACGAAACCAGCACCCACCAGGCCTACCCAGCCGACAACCCGGAAGCCAACCACGACTGGGGGACTGAGCTACGCAAAAGTAGCCCAGGGCAAAACAGGACCAACACAAAAACAGCAGGCACCCGCTGAGGCCCAAAACCTCACCGCGGTGCTGGCACAAATGCAACAAATGTGCTCAGCAATGAGCGCATTTTTTGCACAAATGCCAAAATTCACTAACATATAATGTTTTTACAGGTCAAACCAGGCTTCCTGCAGATCGCCTCATGGAATGTTAACGGACTGCGAGAGAGAAAACTCGAGGTAGAGGAACTCCTCGCCAGGGGTGACATAGACATCATGGCACTGCAGGAAACGAAGCTGCGACCAGACCAGGCTATCAACTTCCCAGGCTACCACGTATACAGGAAGGACTGGACCGGGCCATACAGACGAGTGATGAGAGGAGTAGCCCTGCTAGTGAAGACGAGCATCGCACACCACCCGATCCTACTCCCAGAGACGGAGAACCTGCAGGCCACAGCCATAGTAGTGTCCACGGCACGAAATGGCGACATCAGAGTGGTCTCCTGCTACCAGCCACCCAACAACATGCTGCTAGACGCAGACCTGGACTCGGTTCTTCCCCCAGGGACCCAGACGGTTGCCATCGGCGACTTCAACGCCAAGTCCCCGGAATGGCACAGTAGGATCACAAACACTCGAGGACGAGAGCTACTGCGATTCCTGGGACGACACGATGGCAACCTGCTGGTCCTTGGCCCGGAGGGACCGACCCATGACAATGGTGTTGGTAGGCCGGATGTCCTGGACATTGCGATGCTGAAGGAAATGCCCCTCGAAGCCGAAATCACCGCCATGATGGATGGTTCCACCGATCACAGCCCCATTCTCCTAGAACTAGGAGAAAAGGACGGTGAGAATGTTGTAGAACTCTCCAAAATCGTCCTAAGTTGAAGACATAATCAAAATTCGACTTAGGCAAAAATTTCATTTAAAGACATTTTTGGGAGTCTGCAGAGGCGCAGATCAGTCCACAAGGACCGTTTTGGGTTCTATAAGGCGTTGGAAATGACCAGGCGAAAATTCGAAGAAACACCGAATTTTCACTTAGGAAAAATGTTTTTGGTTCAGAATATCAGAGTAGAAGTATATAATGACAAAGATTTATGAATAATATACTTTTTCAAAGGTACCATAAATTGGACTTTGAAAAATAATATTTTTGGAAGGGCGTCAAAATTTGGCCCAAGAATCGATTTATCGAAAGTACGCCAAAGTTTCACTTGCAGACTAATTTTTCAAAACTGCGTTGAAATTTGGCTTGAAGATCGATTTTTCAAAAGTACGCCAAAATTTCACCCGCAGATTAACTTTTCAAAAGTACCTTGAAATTTGGCTTGAAAATCAATTTTTCAAAAGTACGCCAAAATTTCACCCGCGGATTAACTTTTCAAAAGTACCTTGAAATCTGGCTTGAAAATCGATTTTTCAAAAGTACGCCAAAATTTCACCCGCAGATTAGTTTTTCAAAAGTACCTTGAAATTTGGCTCGAAAATCGATTTTTCAAAAGTACGCTAAAATTGGTCTTAAACTGAATTTTTCAAAAGTACCACGAAGTCAGTTTAAAAAGTACCACGAAAATATACTTTAAATTATTTTTTTTTTATTTTTTATTCCTCAACCAAAGACATTGACCTTTGAGGTACGATCATTGAAAGCACAATTCTAAAGTATAAGTATAAAATTTTAACGATGCACTGCATCCAAAAGGCAAAATAGAAGATTTTGTCAAAGCCGGCGTAGTGCCGATAAGCAAAAATTGATAAAAATCAATGCACATGTACAAGGCCGGTTTCTCGCATAGAAAGAGTTTGGATTGACCCAGCGGCTCGCAATTTGGTCGAGCGCGTTGAGTGGTCCAGACAAAGCGATGGTAGTAAAGCCAATAACAGGGCTTTTCAAATGACAAAGTTATAGAGGAAAACGCCTTGTGCATAAAAATCCAAAAATTCAATTTTGCCTAAAAGTCGCTCGAAGGTGAGACGCTGCCAAATCGATAATATTAATCGACTGTGATAAGGGTTAGTAAGTCGTGGACTGATCGAACGCCACTCAACTTATGCAGTAATAAGTCCTCTGAATGTGTTTGAGTACGTGAATTTCCACGATACAAGAACTTTAAAGCTAGGTAGTCTCTAGCGAAACTAAATTCATTTAGTAAAACTTTTTTAAGTTAATTTCAGTCAGCCTTAATTATTCATTTACCCAGAGTCTGAAATGATTCTAAAAGCTCGCATTTTGATTCTGAGAAGGTACGTATGAATCTTTTCTACCTAATCGATCGTTAGCGCGAGCGCTCTCGCTTGTATGGTCTGAAAGTCACTACCTTGATTGGGGAAGGCACGATTCTTTCTTGAGAATTTTGTATAACCAATTCTGTTAAATAAACGGATTCTTTGAACTAATGTTTCTTAATTGATCTTGAGGCCTGTTGACGGTCTATAATCCCTGGAACTTTCGTATAGAAAACCGGATGTGTCGAGTTAATTCGCATTAACGTTCGACCTTCTGGTTGTTTTACGGAGGTTCGATAGGGATTTTTTTATGCGTTTTTTGAGAAATATATTCCGTTATTAATGGACCAAAACGCGATTTTCGCGTACCAAAACTAATCCCTCCGCAGAGAAATTCTTCGGTTGGGATTTTTTTATGCAAAAATTCAGGAAATTAAGAGGTGCCTAAACCCCTAACGAGGGAATTCGGGTCCAGAGAGAGCGTAGTTTCCGATCTGTGGTAGTGCCGCCTTGGTCCCGCTTTTCGGCTACCGAAGTCATCTTATCTCGAACCCGCCTGGGAGGTAGAAGAACGGGGTAATACGCGACTGGCGCCCCCTGAGAAATAAATTGGTGTCGCGTCATTTTGACGCCCGGTAGTGCGTTCTTCTACATGGCGCCCAACGTGGGGCGTTGTTAGTCAGCAGGGCTTTCTGGAAAGGATATGGATGAATCAACGCCTTTCCAGTTTTACGACGAGCCGACATCTGTGATGGACAACGTCTCTAGAGGGTTAGAGAGGCCGTGCGCGGAGGATGTACTGGGTAGTTCGGGGGTTGGCCCGAGTACCACTGAAGGAGTCATACAGCCCTCCTCAGAACAAGTGTTCGCCCAAATGGCAGCAGGTCTTGCCAAAGCTCTAAGCGAAGCCACGCACGAGCATAAGTATCGGTCGAAGCATCCAAATGCGGAATTTCATGGCTTCGAACACGAAGACCCTGAAACCTTCATTTATCAAATGGAGGAATTTTTCGTCCGAGTACGAATTACGCAGGATAACGACCGACTATATAAAATATCAGAACAGCTCAAAGATGATGCTAAGAAATGGTTCGAACAATATCGAACCCTAATTACCACGTATCCTCTATTCCTTGAGCGGTTCAGAAGCCGTTACGATTCAGGTGAAGTACTCACCGAAGCAGTAGCTAATTTATATGGCAAGAAACAAGATGCCGAGGAAAATACGTCAGTATTTATTTCCAGGAAGGTATGCCTCTTCAAGAGGATCGATTCGTTTAAGCCGGAGGCGATGAAGGCGGCTACCATCTTCAATCAGTTGAGACCTGATATGAAAATGCTCCTAAAGAGTGCCGTCATACTAGATACAAATACACTAGTGACGATGACCGAACAAATGGCCAAAATCATGGATGAGAATAAAGAATTCGAGATTCTGCAAAATGCAAAGAAAAGCAAAGACCGAGAAGCGTCCACCTCTACCGCTTCAGCTCAAGGGAATCAGCAATCGAGCAGTAACTGGAGAACGGAACCCTCCGCATTAGCGAAGCCGTCCTCCAATTCCTTTGGTGCATCTAGGACACCATTCAATGGATCTCAAAGAAGAGATAATCCGCCAGCACCAAGGGTGCATTTTGCAAATAATATTTCCTCGCTGCCTAGAGGGGATATACCGAGAAGGGGTACTGGAGACGTAAGGAACTCCCGAGTCCCGTATCGCCCTTGCAGATATTGCCCAACGGAGCAGTGGCATTTTCATGCGGAATGCCCAAACAATCCCTATCGTAATATGAATACGGGAAACCAAGCGGGGGTCAGAGGCGATGGCCCAGGCCGAACTGTACCAGCCCCGCCTACCAGGCCCCAGCAGGCTCGAAGCGACCCTCGAGGAAGCTCCGAAGCAAGAAGTTTAAATTAAAAAAAAACTTCGATGACCTTCCTGACCTTAATTACCTGTTTAAGGATCAAGAAGTCAACCTATCTCCCCATCGATTCACTCCATTAGAATCTATCAATCAAACCAACGACGCTTTCCCTCTGCCTCGCATTAAGATTATAATTAATAATCGAGCGGTTAACGCTTTATTGGATACAGGTTCGACAAGGAATATTATCCAACCGAAATTTTTGAACGACATTGATCAACTTACAGCTCCCCAAACGTTTGTTATGGCTTGTGGCGATGGTTTAGTAGAATCCCTCGGGACTACGACCATAAACGTTAATGTACTAGATGTACCCTTTCAGACCACGTTTCAGGTCATTCAAAATTTAAACGAAGAGCTCATTCTGGGAGCCCCCTTTTTATATGCTCACAATGTCGTATTCGATTATCAACGTAAATGTGTCTACGTCGGCACTGAAGAGCGAATAACCGTCTTCTGGAATCAAGCGGCACATCAAGCAAGGAAGCAATGCCGGCTTCCCGAAGAACTGATCATCGGAAACGATAATTTAAAACCTCTATTCGAGGAATTCGCTGAATTGTTCACCGCGGTGCCTACCCAAGCTACCACGGTGACAACGAAACATAAAATAAAAGTTAAAGACGACCGCCCGTTCAATATCAAACCCTACCCCATGTCTCCTTCTAAGAAAAAGGTTATGTACGATCAAATTGAAGAGATGCTGAAAGCCGGGGTCATAGAACCGAGTACCGCTCAGTACAGTTCGCCTCCCATTATAATTGAAAGGCCCGGCAAGAAGCCTCGCTTCTGCATTGATTATCGTCACTTAAATGAAGTAACGGAAGACGAAGCATCCGTCTTACCAAAGATATACGAGAGTATAAAGGATCTAGGAAACGCCAACATATTTACGGTGTTGGACCTCAAGAGCGGATATTGGCAAATCCCTCTTGAGGAGTCGTCAAAAAACTATTCTACGTTTACAACATTAGATGGAGCATCTTACCGATTTAACGTGATGCCTTTCGGATTGAAGACCGCTCCATGTACATTCCAAAAATTTATGGCAAGAGACGTATTGACCGGCTACTTGCATCATTTCTGCAAAGTATATCTCGATGATATTATCATCTACAGTGAAAATATAGAACAGCATGTAAACCATCTGAGAGCCGTCTTTGAACGCCTGCGTTTGCATAATTTAAAGGTGTCACCGGAAAAATGTGTGGTAGCCACGTCAAGCATAACCTATCTCGGGCATCAAATAAATGCCAACACCACTCAACCATTAGAAAAACACATATTACAGATACAAAATTATCCGGCCCCTACGACGAGGCGCCAGCTTCAGAGTTTCCTTGGTCTATGTAATTGGGTACGTGAATATATCCCTAATGTTGCAATAATTACAAAGCCCTTGACCCGACTACTCTCGAAAGACTGGCGCTTCAAGTGGAATCCGGAAGCCCAAGAAGCTTTTATTTTACTAAAAGAAGTATTGAATAAACCTCTAGGACTGCACCGGCCAGATTTCAATAAAATGTTCATACTGCAGACGGACGCATCCTTAATAGGATTATCTGCAGTATTATATCAATTGGGGGATAATGACCAGAAGCACATCGTCTCTTATGCTAGTAATACGTTATCTCCGACGGAGAGAAAATACCATATTAATGAATTGGAATGTTTGAGCGTCGTTAATTATATAAGGAAATACAAAATATATTTGGCAGACCGTCCATTTATAGTCAAAACCGACAATCGAGCTTTACTATGGTTAAATAAGCATAAGGACGAGAAAACGAAATTTACACGTTGGTCATTATTACTTCAGGAATACAGCTTCACCATAGAACATTGTCCCGGCAAGGAAAATATATTGGCTGACTATCTTAGCAGGAATCCTCAAGGCCCAAACGTCGAAGCAGACGACGAAGAGGAGAGAATGTACCCACCAAAATTCTCGTACAAGGAACGAATATCAGTGATTACCACATTGGAATTAAACGATCAGGTCAGAGAAGCGCAAACGCACTCCAGAGATATCCAAGACCAAATTGAACGATGGAATACTCTAGTGCGACAAGCCAATAAAACCGAGGCAGAGGTGAAATTCGTCAATACAAGACAAGTGATAGGCGGCACACTTTGGACAAGAGGCGAAAATGTTATAGAAAAATTATACGTACCAAAACGTATGGTCATGAGAGTAATATCTCATTTTCACGACCGACCGGAAGTAGGTCACCCCGGCCGCGATGAAACTGTTAGAATCATCTCGGGCCGCTATTATTTTAATAATTTGTCGAGACTAGTTAACAAATATTTAAATGAGTGCATTATTTGTAATTCCGTAAAAAGCAGACAGTCACAACCGAAGGCTCCTCTCAGAAGCCATGCTCCATCGCATCCATTCGAAGTTCTAAGCGTCGATGTAATCGGACCGCTTCAGCGAACCAAAGATGCAGATAACCGTTATATATTAATGGTAGAGGATGTATTTAGTAAGTGGGTCGAAGCCAAGGCGTTCACCCAAGTCAGTGGAAAAACAATAGCACAATTTATCGAAGAGGAACTAGTGGCGAGATATGGCGTTCCGAGGGTCATCATTTCCGACCAGGGAGGCCACTTCAATTCCGGCTTTTACGATACGTTCTGTACACGTAACAATATTGAAAGATTCTTCACAGCAGCTTACCACCAACAGGCCAATCCAATAGAAAGGAGGGTGCAAGAAGCTAAGAAGATCTTAAAAACCTTATTATATGGTTCACCCAACGACGAGTGGGATCGACATGTTAGTCAGATGGCATATATCTTGAGAACAAGAAAAAACGCCGCTACGGGGCATACGCCCAGTTTCGTAGTGCTCGGCTATGAATTACCGCAGATTGGTGATTGGAATATGTTCGCTTATAGACAAGAACGTCGTAATCAAGCGGACGTTCCCCGCCTTGAAAGAGTCAAGGAAATTCGTAAAAATCAAACAAATTACCAATGGCGTTACGCGCCCAAAGTGGCGGTAACGCCGGTCGTATATAAAGTGGGAGATATGGTAATGACTAAAAGGATCAGGAAGGATCATACCTTCACACCGTCGTGGAGTGGGCCACACAAGGTTTTAAAGAGATTGTCCAATGAAGTTTACCTCATTCACAAGGGGGTAACTTCGACGAGATTACATGTCGATGCCATCAGGCCGGCACCTAAGGGAGACCCCGATGTTGAATTGGAATTGTCTGAAGAATCAGAAGATAGTCCGGATGAAATTCATCTTAGTGACGACGCTTCCTGATCAGACAATGAGATCGCGCCCAGGTCAGAGCGACGTAGCGATACCACACTAGTTCAAATCAATGTTCCCGCAAGTGCTCAAGATGAGCCGGATGTAATAAGTCGAGATCCCGAAGATGCTCGAGATGAGCCAGATATAGAAGAGTCACCTCTAGATATTTCTGAGGTCGACCACGGCTAATAGCCGTTTTCGCTTTTTTTTATATTTTTTCTCAAAATTCTAAGTAGCGATTTTGACCTATATGCGGTCGAATCGAAAATTTAAAGTCTACTCCATGAGCAGACATGGAAAGACGGCGAACCCGACGCAAGAGCGCGATCCGGTAAGCCTAGCTTCTCAAGAGCGAGAGCCGCCAAGTTCGAGTAATGGACGTAGGCATAAGTACGAATCAGTACGAGTTTCGGAAGCTGTTTTTTCTTATGCAAGAAGACAACTTCAATTTTAATCATTTTAAGTCAACAAAATTAACGTATACCCCAAATGGAAACTACGAGTTTCAGAAGCCGTTCTTCACTCAAGAAGACGCTTCAATTTTTTTTTTATACTTTTTTCACAAGTCGTGATGACCGCACGAGTATCGTAAGCCGATTTAATCTACCTTACGAAGTAGAAACTACGAGACGAGTTTCAGAAGCCGTCCTTCGCTCAAGAAGACGCTTCAATTTTTTTTTTATACTTTTTTCACAAGTCGTGATGACCGCACGAGTATCGTAAGCCGATTTAATCTACCTTACGAAGGAGAAACTACGAGACGAGTTTCAGAAGCCGTTCTTCGCTCAAGAAGACGCTTCAATTTTTTTTTTATACTTTTTTCACAAAGTAGTGATGACCGCACGAGTATCGTAAGCCGATTCAATCTACCTTACGAAGAACCAATTTCTAACCATTATAAGTTAACAAAATTCATGTTAGAAAAATATTTCATTAAAAACAACACATTGTGTTTGTTAGTCGACGCGTTCCAGTCGACGACTTGCTAAAAAGTCAATCTAGTTGCAGAACTGCATTTTCCATGTGCAAAAATGGAAAGATGACCCAGCCTGTCGCAAGGGCGCGGCATGGTGAAGTCTGGAACTCAAAGGCGAGGACCGTCCAAGCTGCGGCATGGAGATATAGACAGCCTCTTCTAGAAAGGACCGAAGTTAAGCAAGAGCGAGACCAGGGCAAAAAAGCGAGTGCAACGAGTTAGTGAGAGTGGACGCTAATCAAAATTGTGCTACGCTTCGCTTCGCTTCGCTTCGCACCTCGACGCGGGTGTAATTAAGTTGATAAAAATGTTGTATCAACTTGTCGTATTGTTTAAAAAATGTATTTATTTTAAGTTAGATAGGCGAATCAGCCGTCTGCCCCAATTAAGGCCGTTATTTTTAAAACATCTGTACCATAGGTCAGACCGTCAAATGAAGGCATACAGACATACAAGTGAATATGGAAATTAAAGGCAATCGATGAGTAGAAAAGATTCAACCAAAGGAGGGGAGTGTTGTAGAACTCTCCAAAATCGTCCTAAGTTGAAGACATAATCAAAATTCGACTTAGGCAAAAATTTCATTTAAAGACATTTTTGGGAGTCTGCAGAGGCGCAGATCAGTCCACAAGGACCGTTTTGGGTTCTATAAGGCGTTGGAAATGACCAGGCGAAAATTCGAAGAAACACCGAATTTTCACTTAGGAAAAATGTTTTTGGTTCAGAATATCAGAGTAGAAGTATATAATGACAAAGATTTATGAATAATATACTTTTTCAAAGGTACCATAAATTGGACTTTGAAAAATAATATTTTTGGAAGGGCGTCAAAATTTGGCCCAAGAATCGATTTATCGAAAGTACGCCAAAGTTTCACTTGCAGACTAATTTTTCAAAACTGCGTTGAAATTTGGCTTGAAGATCGATTTTTCAAAAGTACGCCAAAATTTCACCCGCAGATTAACTTTTCAAAAGTACCTTGAAATTTGGCTTGAAAATCAATTTTTCAAAAGTACGCCAAAATTTCACCCGCGGATTAACTTTTCAAAAGTACCTTGAAATCTGGCTTGAAAATCGATTTTTCAAAAGTACGCCAAAATTTCACCCGCAGATTAGTTTTTCAAAAGTACCTTGAAATTTGGCTCGAAAATCGATTTTTCAAAAGTACGCTAAAATTGGTCTTAAACTGAATTTTTCAAAAGTACCACGAAGTCAGTTTAAAAAGTACCACGAAAATATACTTTAAATTATTTTTTTTTTATTTTTTATTCCTCAACCAAAGACATTGACCTTTGAGGTACGATCATTGAAAGCACAATTCTAAAGTATAAGTATAAAATTTTAACGATGCACTGCATCCAAAAGGCAAAATAGAAGATTTTGTCAAAGCCGGCGTAGTGCCGATAAGCAAAAATTGATAAAAATCAATGCACATGTACAAGGCCGGTTTCTCGCATAGAAAGAGTTTGGATTGACCCAGCGGCTCGCAATTTGGTCGAGCGCGTTGAGTGGTCCAGACAAAGCGATGGTAGTAAAGCCAATAACAGGGCTTTTCAAATGACAAAGTTATAGAGGAAAACGCCTTGTGCATAAAAATCCAAAAATTCAATTTTGCCTAAAAGTCGCTCGAAGGTGAGACGCTGCCAAATCGATAATATTAATCGACTGTGATAAGGGTTAGTAAGTCGTGGACTGATCGAACGCCACTCAACTTATGCAGTAATAAGTCCTCTGAATGTGTTTGAGTACGTGAATTTCCACGATACAAGAACTTTAAAGCTAGGTAGTCTCTAGCGAAACTAAATTCATTTAGTAAAACTTTTTTAAGTTAATTTCAGTCAGCCTTAATTATTCATTTACCCAGAGTCTGAAATGATTCTAAAAGCTCGCATTTTGATTCTGAGAAGGTACGTATGAATCTTTTCTACCTAATCGATCGTTAGCGCGAGCGCTCTCGCTTGTATGGTCTGAAAGTCACTACCTTGATTGGGGAAGGCACGATTCTTTCTTGAGAATTTTGTATAACCAATTCTGTTAAATAAACGGATTCTTTGAACTAATGTTTCTTAATTGATCTTGAGGCCTGTTGACGGTCTATAATCCCTGGAACTTTCGTATAGAAAACCGGATGTGTCGAGTTAATTCGCATTAACGTTCGACCTTCTGGTTGTTTTACGGAGGTTCGATAGGGATTTTTTTATGCGTTTTTTGAGAAATATATTCCGTTATTAATGGACCAAAACGCGATTTTCGCGTACCAAAACTAATCCCTCCGCAGAGAAATTCTTCGGTTGGGATTTTTTTATGCAAAAATTCAGGAAATTAAGAGGTGCCTAAACCCCTAACGAGGGAATTCGGGTCCAGAGAGAGCGTAGTTTCCGATCCGTGGTAGTGCAGCCTTGGTCCCGCTTTTCGGCTACCGAAGTCATCTTATCTCGAACCCGCCTGGGAGGTAGAAGAACGGGGTAATACGCGACTGGCGCCCCCTGAGAAATAAATTGGTGTCGCGTCATTTTGACGCCCGGTAGTGCGTTCTTCTACAAGAACACGACAACTTTCATCAAAAGGAGGACGGACTGGGAAGTGTTCCGTGCAGAGCTGCAGAGGAACATCGCACACATTCCCAGACTCGAAACCGAGGCAGACGTGGAGAGGGCCATCACCTCCCTGGAGGACCAGATCCAGGCGGCACTAAGGGTAAGTACCACCGAGACGGAAACAAGGCGAGCACCAGCTCCCCTGGCTAACCTCCCAGAGGAAACCAGGCAGCTGATAAGGGACAGGCGAAGTGCCAAGAGACGTGCCCAGAGAACCCGACTCCCGGAGGACAGGAGACACTACAACACCCTGAGCCGGAGAGTCAAGGCCGCCCTTCAGGAACACAGACAAGAAGGGTGGCAACGCCACCTGGAATCCCTGGACACACAGGACAGGAGCATCTGGACCACCCAACGGGCCCTGCGAAACCGGCGGACTCCCATGCCCCCGATCCACGGAGAGAATGGTGTTGTCTACACTCGCCAGGAAAAAGCCGAGGCTTTTGCCGACAGCTTGGAACTGCAGTGTAGGGAAAACCAACTCGATGATGAGGACGAGGACTGGGAGGACGACGTGAGACGCAGGGTACGCAGGATGAACCGTCTGCCAGATGAAGACCACATCCCCCCGACCACCCCAGAGGAGGTCAAGGAGATCCTAAGGAGTCTAAAACCCAGGAAAGCTCCAGGATGTGATGGCATTGGGAACATCGCCCTCAAGAAGCTGCCCCGGAAAGGAGTAGCGGCGATGGTCAACATCATCAACGCAATGTTGAGGTTGAGACACTTCCCATCCAGGTGGAAAAAGGCCGACGTCATAGTCATCCCAAAGCCAGGTAAGAACCTAACGTTTCCTTCCTCTTACAGGCCCATCAGTCTACTCCCAGCGATGAGTAAGGTAGCCGAACGAGTTATACTCAAGAGGATAGCCGAGAAGACAGAAGAGCTGGAAGTCCTCCCAGACGAGCAGTTCGCCTTCAGGACAGGGCACTCCACCGAACTCCAAGTGCTCCGCCTCACCGAGGAGGTCACGAAGGGGTTCAACCAACGACAGGTCACGGCAGCGCTGTTCCTGGACGTTGCCAAAGCCTTCGACAGGGTCTGGCACGAAGGTCTCCTAGCCAAAATGATGAGTATGGGTTACCCCATTGCACTCGTCAAGCTAGTGAGATCGTACCTCCACAGAAGACAGATGAGGGTGAAGATCGTGGACAAGGTGTCCACGTACAGAACAATGGAGGCAGGAGTCCCCCAAGGCTCAGTGCTGTCCCCCCACTTGTTCTCCATCTTCACATCCGATCTACCCCGGACGGAGAGGACCTCCATGGCCCTCTACGCCGATGACACAGCCCTGACTGCCAGATCCTGGAGTGCCAGGCTAGCCACCAGAAACCTCCAGGAGGCGGCCACCCTCCTAGAGGACTGGTGCAACAGATGGAAGGTAGCCGTCAACGCCGAGAAGAGCAAGGCGGTACTCTTCAAGAAGGTAAGAAAACAAAACCCCACAGGTCACGTTTCCATGTTTGGTGAGGATGTAGAAGAACGCACTACCGGGCGTCAAAATGACGCGACACCAATTTATTTCTCAGGGGGCGCCAGTCGCGTATTACCCCGTTCTTCTACCTCCCAGGCGGGTTCGAGATAAGATGACTTCGGTAGCCGAAAAGCGGGACCAAGGCGGCACTACCACAGATCGGAAACTACGCTCTCTCTGGACCCGAATTCCCTCGTTAGGGGTTTAGGCACCTCTTAATTTCCTGAATTTTTGCATAAAAAAATCCCAACCGAAGAATTTCTCTGCGGAGGGATTAGTTTTGGTACGCGAAAATCGCGTTTTGGTCCATTAATAACGGAATATATTTCTCAAAAAACGCATAAAAAAATCCCTATCGAACCTCCGTAAAACAACCAGAAGGTCGAACGTTAATGCGAATTAACTCGACACATCCGGTTTTCTATACGAAAGTTCCAGGGATTATAGACCGTCAACAGGCCTCAAGATCAATTAAGAAACATTAGTTCAAAGAATCCGTTTATTTAACAGAATTGGTTATACAAAATTCTCAAGAAAGAATCGTGCCTTCCCCAATCAAGGTAGTGACTTTCAGACCATACAAGCGAGAGCGCTCGCGCTAACGATCGATTAGGTAGAAAAGATTCATACGTACCTTCTCAGAATCAAAATGCGAGCTTTTAGAATCATTTCAGACTCTGGGTAAATGAATAATTAAGGCTGACTGAAATTAACTTAAAAAAGTTTTACTAAATGAATTTAGTTTCGCTAGAGACTACCTAGCTTTAAAGTTCTTGTATCGTGGAAATTCACGTACTCAAACACATTCAGAGGACTTATTACTGCATAAGTTGAGTGGCGTTCGATCAGTCCACGACTTACTAACCCTTATCACAGTCGATTAATAATATCGATTTGGCAGCGTCTCACCTTCGAGCGACTATTAGGCAAAATTGAATTTTTTGATTTTTATGCACAAGGCGTTTTCCTCTATAACTTTGTCATTTGAAAAGCCCCGTTATTGGCTTTTCTACCATCGCTTTGTCTGGACTACTCAACGCGCTCGACCAAATTGCGAGCCGCTGGGTCAATCCAAACTCTTTCCATGCGAGAAACCGGCCTTGTACATGTGCATTGATTTTTATCAATTTTTGCTTATCGGCACTACGCCGGCTTTGACAAAATCTTCTATTTTGCCTTTTGGATGCAGTGCATCGTTAAAATTTTATGCTCATACTTTAGAATTGTGCTTTCAATGATCGTACCTCAAAGGTCAATGTCTTTGGTTGAGGAATAAAAAAATAAAAAATAATTTAAAGTATATTTTCGTGGTACTTTTTAAACTGACTTCGTGGTACTTTTGAAAAATCCAGTTTAAGACCAATTTTAGCGTACTTTTGAAAAATCGATTTTCGAGCCAAATTTCAAGGTACTTTTGAAAAACTAATCTGCGGGTGAAATTTTGGCGTACTTTTGAAAAATCGATTTTCAAGCCAAATTTCAAGGTACTTTTGAAAAGTTAATCCGCGGGTGAAATTTTGGCGTACTTTTGAAAAATTGATTTTCAAGCCAAATTTCAAGGTACTTTTGAAAAGTTAATCTGCGGGTGAAATTTTGGCGTACTTTTGAAAAATCGATCTTCAAGCCAAATTTCAACGCAGTTTTGAAAAATTAGTCTGCAAGTGAAACTTTGGCGTACTTTCGATAAATCGATTCCTGGGCCAAATTTTGACGCCCTTCCAAAAATATTATTTTTAAAAGTCCAATTTATGATACCTTTGAAAAAGTATACTATTCATAAATCTTTGTCATTATATACTTCTACTCTGATATTCTGAACCAAAAACATTTTTCCTAAGTGAAAATTCGGTGTTTCTTCGAATTTTCGCCTGGTCATTTCCAACGCCTTATAGAACCCAAAACGGTCCTTGTGGACTGATCTGCGCCTCTGCAGATTCCCAAAAATGTCTTTAAATGAAATTTTTGCCTAAGTCGAATTTTGATTATGTCTTCAACTTAGGACGATTTTGGAGAGTTCTACAACACTCCCCTCCTTTGGTTGAATCTTTTCTACTCATCGATTGCCTTTAATTTCCATATTCACTTGTATGTCTGTATGCCTTCATTTGACGGTCTGACCTATGGTACAGATGTTTAAAAATAACGGCCTTAATTGGGGCAGACGGCTGATTCGCCTATCTAACTTAAAAATAAATACATTTTTTAAACAATACGCCAAGTTGATACAACATTTTTATCAACTTAATTACACCCGCGTCGAGGTGCGAAGCGTAGCACAATTTTGATTAGCGTCCACTCTCACTAATTCGTTGCACTCGCTTTTTTGCCCTGGTCTCGCTCTTGCTTGACTTCGGTCCTTTCTAGAAGAGGCTGTCTATATCTCCATGCCGCAGCTTGGACGGTCCTCGCCTTTGAGTTCCAGACTTCACCATGCCGCGCCCTTGCGACAGGCTGGGTCATCTTTCCATTTCTGCACATGGAAAATGCAGTTCTGCAACTAGATTGACTTTTTAGCAAGTCGTCGACTGGGACGCGTCGACTAACAAACACAATGTGTTGTTTTTAATGAAATATTTTTCTAACATGAATTTTGTTAACTTATAATGGTTAGAAATTGGTTCTTCGTAAGGTAGATTGAATCGGCTTACGATACTCGTGCGGTCATCACTACTTTGTGAAAAAAATATAAAAAAAAAAAATTGAAGCGTCTTCTTGAGCGAAGAACGGCTTCTGAAACTCGTCTCGTAGTTTCTACTTCGTAAGGTAGATTAAATCGGCTTACGATACTCGTGCGGTCATCACGACTTGTGAAAAAGTATAAAAAAAAAAAAATCGAAGCGTCTTCTTGAGCGAAGAACGGCTTCTGAAACTCGTCTCGTAGTTTCTACTTCGTAAGGTAGATTAAATCGGCTTACGATACTCGTGCGGTCATCACGACTTGTGAAAAAAGTATAAAAAAAAAATTGAAGCGTCTTCTTGAGCGAAGAACGGCTTCTGAAACTCGTAGTTTCCATTTGGGGTATACGTTAATTTTGTTGACTTAAAATGATTAAAATAGAAGTTGTCTTCTTGCATAAGAAAAACAGCTTCCGAAACTCGTACTGATTCGTACTTATGCCTACGTCCATTACTCGAACTTGGCGGCTCTCGCTCTTGAGAAGCTAGGCTTACCGGATCGCGCTCTTGCGTCGGGTTCGCCGTCTTTCCATGTCTGCTCATGGAGTAGACTTTAAATTTTCGATTCGACCGCATATAGGTCAAAATCGCTACTTAGAATTTTGAGAAAAAATATAAAAAAAAGCGAAAACGGCTATTAGCCGTGGTCGACCTCAGAAATATCTAGAGGTGACTCTTCTATATCTGGCTCATCTCGAGCATCTTCGGGATCTCGACTTATTACATCCGGCTCATCTTGAGCACTTGCGGGAACATTGATTTGAACTAGTGTGGTATCGCTACGTCGCTCTGACCTGGGCGCGATCTCATTGTCTGATGAGGAAGCGTCGTCACTAAGATGAATTTCATCCGGACTATCTTCTGATTCTTCAGACAATTCCAATTCAACATCGGGGTCTCCCTTAGGTGCCGGCCTGATGGCATCGACATGTAATCTCGTCGAAGTTACCCCCTTGTGAATGAGGTAAACTTCATTGGACAATCTCTTTAAAACCTTGTGTGGCCCACTCCACGACGGTGTGAAGGTATGATCCTTCCTGATCCTTTTAGTCATTACCATATCTCCCACTTTATATACGACTGGCGTTACCGCCACTTTGGGCGCGTAACGCCATTGGTAATTTGTTTGATTTTTACGAATTTCCTTGACTCTTTCAAGGCGGGGAACGTCCGCTTGATTACGACGTTCTTGTCTATAAGCGAACATATTCCAATCACCAATCTGCGGTAATTCATAACCGAGCACTACGAAACTGGGCGTATGCCCCGTAGCGGCGTTTTTTCTTGTTCTCAAGATATATGCCATCTGACTAACATGTCGATCCCACTCGTCGTTGGGTGAACCATATAATAAGGTTTTTAAGATCTTCTTAGCTTCTTGCACCCTCCTTTCTATTGGATTGGCCTGTTGGTGGTAAGCTGCTGTGAAGAATCTTTCAATATTGTTACGTGTACAGAACGTATCGTAAAAGCCGGAATTGAAGTGGCCTCCCTGGTCGGAAATGATGACCCTCGGAACGCCATATCTCGCCACTAGTTCCTCTTCGATAAATTGTGCTATTGTTTTGCCACTGACTTGGGTGAACGCCTTGGCTTCGACCCACTTACTAAATACATCCTCTACCATTAATATATATCGGTTATCTGCATCTTTGGTTCGCTGAAGCGGTCCGATTACATCGACGCTTAGAACTTCGAACGGATGCGATGGAGCATGGCTTCTGAGAGGAGCCTTCGGTTGTAATTGTCTGCTTTTTACGGAATTACAAATAATGCACTCATTTAAATATTTGTTAACTAGTCTCGACAAATTATTAAAATAATAGCGGCCCGAGATGATTCTAACAGTTTCATCGCGGCCGGGGTGACCTACTTCCGGTCGGTCGTGAAAATGAGATATTACTCTCATGACCATACGTTTTGGTACGTATAATTTTTCTATAACATTTTCGCCTCTCGTCCAAAGTGTGCCGCCTATCACTTGTCTTGTATTGACGAATTTCACCTCTGCCTCGGTTTTATCTGCTTGTCGCACTAGAGTATTCCATCGTTCAATTTGGTCTTGGATATCTCTGGAGTGCGTTTGTGCTTCTCTGACCTGATCGTTTAATTCCAATGTGGTAATCACTGATATTCGTTCCTTGTACGAGAATTTTGGTGGGTACATTCTCTCCTCTTCGTCGTCTGCTTCGACGTTTGGGCCTTGAGGATTCCTGCTAAGATAGTCAGCCAATATATTTTCCTTGCCGGGACAATGTTCTATGGTGAAGCTGTATTCCTGAAGTAATAATGACCAACGAGTAAATTTCGTTTTCTCGTCCTTATGCTTATTTAACCATAGTAAAGCTCGATTGTCGGTTTTGACTATAAATGGACGGTCTGCCAAATATATTTTGTATTTCCTTATATAATTAACGACGCTCAAACATTCCAATTCATTAATATGGTATTTTCTCTCCGTCGGAGATAACGTATTACTAGCATAAGAGACGATGTGCTTCTGGTCATTATCCCCCAATTGATATAATACTGCAGATAATCCTATTAAGGATGCGTCCGTCTGCAGTATGAACATTTTATTGAAATCTGGCCGGTGCAGTCCTAGAGGTTTATTCAATACTTCTTTTAGTAAAATAAAAGCTTCTTGGGCTTCCGGATTCCACTTGAAGCGCCAGTCTTTCGAGAGTAGTCGGGTCAAGGGCTTTGTAATTATTGCAACATTAGGGATATATTCACGTACCCAATTACATAGACCAAGGAAACTCTGAAGCTGGCGCCTTGTCGTAGGGGCCGGATAATTTTGTATCTGTAATATGTGTTTTTCTAATGGTTGAGTGGTGTTGGCATTTATTTGATGCCCGAGATAGGTTATGCTTGACGTGGCTACCACACATTTTTCCGGTGACACCTTTAAATTATGCAAACGCAGGCGTTCAAAGACGGCTCTCAGATGGTTTACATGCTGTTCTATATTTTCGCTGTAGATGATAATATCATCGAGATATACTTTGCAGAAATGATGCAAGTAGCCGGTCAATACGTCTCTTGCCATAAATTTTTGGAATGTACATGGAGCGGTCTTCAATCCGAAAGGCATCACGTTAAATCGGTAAGATGCTCCATCTAATGTTGTAAACGTAGAATAGTTTTTTGACGACTCCTCAAGAGGGATTTGCCAATATCCGCTCTTGAGGTCCAACACCGTAAATATGTTGGCGTTTCCTAGATCCTTTATACTCTCGTATATCTTTGGTAAGACGGATGCTTCGTCTTCCGTTACTTCATTTAAGTGACGATAATCAATGCAGAAGCGAGGCTTCTTGCCGGGCCTTTCAATTATAATGGGAGGCGAACTGTACTGAGCGGTACTCGGTTCTATGACCCCGGCTTTCAGCATCTCTTCAATTTGATCGTACATAACTTTTTTCTTAGAAGGAGACATGGGGTAGGGTTTGATATTGAACGGGCGGTCGTCTTTAACTTTTATTTTATGTTTCGTTGTCACCGTGGTAGCTTGGGTAGGCACCGCGGTGAACAATTCAGCGAATTCCTCGAATAGAGGTTTTAAATTATCGTTTCCGATGATCAGTTCTTCGGGAAGCCGGCATTGCTTCCTTGCTTGATGTGCCGCTTGATTCCAGAAGACGGTTATTCGCTCTTCAGTGCCGACGTAGACACATTTACGTTGATAATCGAATACGACATTGTGAGCATATAAAAACGGGGCTCCCAGAATGAGCTCTTCATTTAAATTTTGAATGACCTGAAACGTGGTCTGAAAGGGTACATCTAGTACATTAACGTTCATGGTCGTAGTCCCGAGGGATTCTACTAAACCATCGCCACAAGCCATAACAAACGTTTGGGGAGCTGTAAGTTGATCAATGTCGTTCAAAAATTTCGGTTGGATAATATTCCTTGTCGAACCTGTATCCAATAAAGCGTTAACCGCTCGATTATTAATTATAATCTTAATGCGAGGCAGAGGGAAAGCGTCGTTGGTTTGATTGATAGATTCTAATGTAGTGAATCGGTGGGGAGATAGGTTGACTTCTTGATCCTTAAACAGGTAATTAAGGTCAGGAAGGTCATCGAAGTTTTTTAATTTAAACTTCTTGCTTCGGAGCTTCCTCGAGGGTCGCTTCGAGCCTGCTGGGGCCTGGTAGGCGGGGCTGGTACAGTTCGGCCTGGGCCATCGCCTCTGACCCCCGCTTGGTTTCCCGTATTCATATTACGATAGGGATTGTTTGGGCATTCCGCATGAAAATGCCACTGCTCCGTTGGGCAATATCTGCAAGGGCGATACGGGACTCGGGAGTTCCTTACGTCTCCAGTACCCCTTCTCGGTATATCCCCTCTAGGCAGCGAGGAAATATTATTTGCAAAATGCACCCTTGGTGCTGGCGGATTATCTCTTCTTTGAGATCCATTGAATGGTGTCCTAGATGCACCAAAGGAACTGGAGGACGGCTTCGCTAATGCGGAGGGTTCCGTTCTCCAGTTACTGCTCGATTGCTGATTCCCTTGAGCTGAAGCGGTAGAGGTGGACGCTTCTCGGTCTTTGCTTTTCTTTGCATTTTGCAGAATCTCGAATTCTTTATTCTCATCCATGATTTTGGCCATTTGTTCGGTCATCGTCACTAGTGTATTTGTATCTAGTATGACGGCACTCTTTAGGAGCATTTTCATATCAGGTCTCAACTGATTGAAGATGGTAGCCGCCTTCATCGCCTCCGGCTTAAACGGATCGATCCTCTTGAAGAGGCATACCTTCCTTGAAATAAATACTGACGTATTTTCCTCGGCATCTTGTTTCTTGCCATATAAATTAGCTACTGCTTCGGTGAGTACTTCACCTGAATCATAACGGCTTCTGAACCGCTCGAGGAATAGAGGATACGTGGTAATTAGGGTTCGATATTGTTCGAACCATTTCTTAGCATCATCTTTGAGCTGTTCTGATATTTTATATAGTCGGTCGTTATCCTGCGTAATTCGTACTCGGACGAAAAATTCCTCCATTTGATAAATGAAGGTTTCAGGGTCTTCGTGTTCGAAGCCATGAAATTCCGCATTTGGATGCTTCGACCGATACTTATGCTCGTGCGTGGCTTCGCTTAGAGCTTTGGCAAGACCTGCTGCCATTTGGGCGAACACTTGTTCTGAGGAGGGCTGTATGACTCCTTCAGTGGTACTCGGGCCAACCCCCGAACTACCCAGTACATCCTCCGCGCACGGCCTCTCTAACCCTCTAGAGACGTTGTCCATCACAGATGTCGGCTCGTCGTAAAACTGGAAAGGCGTTGATTCATCCATATCCTTTCCAGAAAGCCCTGCTGACTAACAACGCCCCACGTTGGGCGCCATGTAGAAGAACGCACTACCGGGCGTCAAAATGACGCGACACCAATTTATTTCTCAGGGGGCGCCAGTCGCGTATTACCCCGTTCTTCTACCTCCCAGGCGGGTTCGAGATAAGATGACTTCGGTAGCCGAAAAGCGGGACCAAGGCGGCACTACCACAGATCGGAAACTACGCTCTCTCTGGACCCGAATTCCCTCGTTAGGGGTTTAGGCACCTCTTAATTTCCTGAATTTTTGCATAAAAAAATCCCAACCGAAGAATTTCTCTGCGGAGGGATTAGTTTTGGTACGCGAAAATCGCGTTTTGGTCCATTAATAACGGAATATATTTCTCAAAAAACGCATAAAAAAATCCCTATCGAACCTCCGTAAAACAACCAGAAGGTCGAACGTTAATGCGAATTAACTCGACACATCCGGTTTTCTATACGAAAGTTCCAGGGATTATAGACCGTCAACAGGCCTCAAGATCAATTAAGAAACATTAGTTCAAAGAATCCGTTTATTTAACAGAATTGGTTATACAAAATTCTCAAGAAAGAATCGTGCCTTCCCCAATCAAGGTAGTGACTTTCAGACCATACAAGCGAGAGCGCTCGCGCTAACGATCGATTAGGTAGAAAAGATTCATACGTACCTTCTCAGAATCAAAATGCGAGCTTTTAGAATCATTTCAGACTCTGGGTAAATGAATAATTAAGGCTGACTGAAATTAACTTAAAAAAGTTTTACTAAATGAATTTAGTTTCGCTAGAGACTACCTAGCTTTAAAGTTCTTGTATCGTGGAAATTCACGTACTCAAACACATTCAGAGGACTTATTACTGCATAAGTTGAGTGGCGTTCGATCAGTCCACGACTTACTAACCCTTATCACAGTCGATTAATAATATCGATTTGGCAGCGTCTCACCTTCGAGCGACTATTAGGCAAAATTGAATTTTTTGATTTTTATGCACAAGGCGTTTTCCTCTATAACTTTGTCATTTGAAAAGCCCCGTTATTGGCTTTTCTACCATCGCTTTGTCTGGACTACTCAACGCGCTCGACCAAATTGCGAGCCGCTGGGTCAATCCAAACTCTTTCCATGCGAGAAACCGGCCTTGTACATGTGCATTGATTTTTATCAATTTTTGCTTATCGGCACTACGCCGGCTTTGACAAAATCTTCTATTTTGCCTTTTGGATGCAGTGCATCGTTAAAATTTTATGCTCATACTTTAGAATTGTGCTTTCAATGATCGTACCTCAAAGGTCAATGTCTTTGGTTGAGGAATAAAAAAATAAAAAATAATTTAAAGTATATTTTCGTGGTACTTTTTAAACTGACTTCGTGGTACTTTTGAAAAATCCAGTTTAAGACCAATTTTAGCGTACTTTTGAAAAATCGATTTTCGAGCCAAATTTCAAGGTACTTTTGAAAAACTAATCTGCGGGTGAAATTTTGGCGTACTTTTGAAAAATCGATTTTCAAGCCAAATTTCAAGGTACTTTTGAAAAGTTAATCCGCGGGTGAAATTTTGGCGTACTTTTGAAAAATTGATTTTCAAGCCAAATTTCAAGGTACTTTTGAAAAGTTAATCTGCGGGTGAAATTTTGGCGTACTTTTGAAAAATCGATCTTCAAGCCAAATTTCAACGCAGTTTTGAAAAATTAGTCTGCAAGTGAAACTTTGGCGTACTTTCGATAAATCGATTCCTGGGCCAAATTTTGACGCCCTTCCAAAAATATTATTTTTAAAAGTCCAATTTATGATACCTTTGAAAAAGTATACTATTCATAAATCTTTGTCATTATATACTTCTACTCTGATATTCTGAACCAAAAACATTTTTCCTAAGTGAAAATTCGGTGTTTCTTCGAATTTTCGCCTGGTCATTTCCAACGCCTTATAGAACCCAAAACGGTCCTTGTGGACTGATCTGCGCCTCTGCAGATTCCCAAAAATGTCTTTAAATGAAATTTTTGCCTAAGTCGAATTTTGATTATGTCTTCAACTTAGGACGATTTTGGAGAGTTCTACAACAAGGACATCCAATGGCACGACTCCGCCAACTACCTTGGCGTGGTCATGGACAAAGGCCTAGGGGCAATAGTCCTGCCCGGCCCCAGTCATCCGAGACCGACATCTTTAGCCAAGAATATTGGCGCTCGGCATTTGGCAGTTCACCCGGACACCGAAGCGAGCAGACCACCTAGTGTTGTGCAGTAGTTTCAGTAGTGAGTGAGCAGTGAAGTGGCAGCCCCACAACAAGTGAGAAGTGTAGCGTTCACGAGCGCTACAGTAGAAGAGGAGGAATTATTAGATGTCTTTCTCAAGACACTAATAATAAAAAAGATAAATAAAGTCTCCCGCATTGGAGACACCAATCATTTTACCCTTCCCCATTTACTAATCAAACATTTCTTTTCAGGTTAATAATTCTTTTTCCCGATTAACAAACAGGTTTCCTTTACAGGTGTGAGACGAACGGCAAATACCGTGGAGGACGGTATGGGCCAACACGAGAACTCCAGAGGGCCAACACCTACGAACATGGAGTTCGAAGAGAGGGACGACCAAGTAGCCCGCCTCATGGCTGAAAACGCAGCACTGAGGGCGCAGCTCGCTGAAGTAAACAGCAAGATGTCCCAGATGAGGGCCGACATGGCCAAACAACTAGAAGCTCAACGTGCCTAGTACTTGGAGCAAAAAGCCAGAAACGAGGTGCAAGGGGCCCAGCTAACAGAGCTGGTGACAGCCATGAGAACCCTCCAGGCCGTCCAAGCGCAGCCCCAGGCCCAAGCTCAGCCCCAGGCCCAAGCCCAGGCCCAGGCCCTGGCCCAACACCAGGACCAGCCCCAGGCGACCCCAGTGGTGCAACCAGCACCTAAAGAGGCCCCCAAACGGAAAGCCGACGCCGACACAGACAGTGAAGGCGAATTCACCCTTGTCACCAAGACAAGGGCGAAGAAGGCGGCAAACCAGGACTCCCAGGTGCAACCCAGCACCCAAGAGGCCCCAAGCACCAGCCAGGCCAACCAAAGGGCCCCCAGGCCAGAAACTACCGGGGCAGACAAGACGCTCAAGATCCCACCAGTGATCCTCCGCAAGGCGGAGACATGGTCGGCTGTCCGGCAGAGGCTGGACGAGACAGGCGTCAAATTTACCAAGGCCAGGACCGTGCGAGAGGGGATCGCCATCGAGCCCCAAACGCCCGAAGATTACCGCAGGATGACGAGGATGTTCGCGCAGGAAAAGCGCGAATATCACACCTACGCCCTGCCTGAGGACAGATTACTCAGGGTGGTAATCAGAGGAATCCCCAGTGGAGTGACCGCAGACGAAGTCAAAGAGGACCTCCAGTCCCAAGGCTTCAACCCCGTGGCAGTCCACAGGATGACGTCAAGGAGGACCAAAAAAGAGATCCCCCTGATGCTTGTCCAGGTCCCCCTCAACGAGGAGAAAATACTAACGGTGAACCGCTGCTGTTCACTGGTAGTTAGGACCGAGAGGCAGAAAGCCGCCCTGGCAATTGCGCAGTGTCACCGCTGCCAAAGGTTCGGCCATGCCCAAGGACACTGCACCGCACAGGCCAAGTGCGTGAAGTGCGCAGAGCCACACCACTCCGGGGACTGCGAGAAGCCCCGAAATGTACCGGCGAAGTGTGCCAACTGCCAGGGGGCACACCCAGCCAGTTACAGAGGGTGCCCCAAGTACCCCAAGAAGACGGCGGCGGCGAAACCAGTCCCCGCAGCCAAGCCAACCCAGACCGGTGCTGCCCCTAAAAAGGCAACACCCACAACTGGAGGCCTGAGCTACGCCAGGGTAGCTCAGGGCAGGGCAGGGAAGGGACAGAACCCAGGCCCAGCCCCCAGGCAGCAGGCACCCGCTGAGGCCCAAAACCTCACCGCGGTGCTTGCACAAATGCAACAGATGTGCTCAGCAATGAGCGCATTTTTTGCACAAATGCCAGCATTTACTAATGTATAATGTTGTTTCAGGTCAAACCAGGGTTCCTGCAGGTCGCATCGTGGAATGTCAACGGACTGCGAGAGAGAAAACTTGAGGTAGAGGAACTCCTCGCCAGGGGTGACATAGACATCATGGCACTGCAGGAAACGAAGCTGCGACCAGACCAGGCTATCAACTTCCCAGGCTACCACGTATACAGGAAGGACTGGACTGGGCCATACAGACGAGTGATGAGAGGAGTAGCCCTGCTAGTGAAGACGAGCATCGCACACCACCCGGTCCTACTCCCAGAGACGGAGAACCTGCAGGCCACAGCCATAGTAGTGTCCACGGCACGAAATGGCGACATCAGAGTGGTCTCCTGCTACCAGCCGCCCAACAACATGCTGCTAGACGCAGACCTGGACTCGGTTCTTCCCCCAGGGACCCAGACGGTTGCCATCGGCGACTTCAACGCCAAGTCCCCGGAATGGCACAGTAGGATTACCAACACTCGAGGACGAGAGCTACTGCGATTCCTGGGACGACACGATGGCAACCTGCTGGTCCTTGGCCCGGAGGGACCGACCCATGACAATGGTGTTGGTAGGCCGGATGTCCTGGACATTGCGATGCTGAAGGAGATGCCCCTCGAAGCCGAAATCACTGTCATGATGGATGGTTCCACCGATCACAGCCCCATCCTCCTAGAACTAGGAGAAAAGGACGGTGAGAACACGACAACATTCATCAAAAGGAGGACGGACTGGGAAGTGTTCCGTGCAGAACTGCAGAGGAACATCGCACACATTCCCAGACTCGAAACCGAGGCAGATGTGGAGAGGGCCATCACCTCCCTGGAGGACCAGATCCAGGCGGCACTAAGGGTAAGTACCACCGAGACGGAAACAAGGCGAGCACCAGCTCCCCTGGCCAACCTCCCAGAGGAAACCAGGCAGCTGATACGGGACAGACGAAGTGCCAAGAGACGGGCCCAGAGAACCCGACTCCCGGAGGACAGGAGACACTACAACACCCTGAGCCGGAGAGTCAAGGCCGCCCTTCAGGAACACAGACAAGAAGGGTGGCAACGCCACCTGGAATCCCTGGACACACAGGACAGGAGCATCTGGACCACCCAACGGGCCCTGCGAAACCGGCGGACTCCCATGCCCCCGATCCACGGAGAGAATGGTGTTGTCTACACTCGCCAGGAAAAAGCCGAGGCTTTTGCCGACAGCTTGGAACTGCAGTGTAGGGAAAACCAACTCGATGATGAGGACGAGGACTGGGAGGACGACGTGAGGCGCAGGGTACGTAGGATGAACCGTCTGCCAGATGAAGACCACATCCCCCCGACCACCCCCGAGGAGGTCAAGGAGATCCTGAGGAGTCTAAAACCCAGGAAAGCTCCAGGATGTGATGGCATTGGGAACATCGCCCTCAAGAAGCTGCCCCGGAAAGGAGTAGCGGCGATGGTCAACATCATCAACGCAATGTTGAGGTTGAGACACTTCCCATCCAGGTGGAAAAAGGCCGACGTCATAGTCATCCCAAAGCCAGGTAAGAACCTAACGTTTCCTTCCTCTTACAGGCCCATCAGTCTACTCCCAGCGATGAGTAAGGTAGCCGAACGAGTCATACTCAAGAGGATAGCCGAGAAGACAGAAGAGCTGGAAGTCCTCCCAGACGAGCAGTTCGCCTTCAGGACAGGGCACTCCACCGAACTCCAAGTGCTCCGCCTCACCGAGGAGGTCACGAAGGGGTTCAACCAACGACAGGTCACGGCAGCGCTGTTCCTGGACGTTGCCAAAGCCTTCGACAGGGTCTGGCACGATGGTCTCCTAGCCAAAATGATGAGTATGGGTTACCCCATTGCACTCGTCAAGCTAGTGAGATCGTACCTCCACAGGAGACAGATGAGGGTGAAGATCGTGGACAAGGTGTCCACGTACAGAACAATGGAGGCAGGAGTCCCCCAAGGCTCAGTGCTGTCCCCCCACTTGTTCTCCATCTTCACATCCGATCTACCCCGGACGGAGAGGACCTCCATGGCCCTCTACGCCGATGACACAGCCCTGACTGCCAGATCCTGGAGTGCCAGGCTAGCCACCAGAAACCTCCAGGAGGCGGCCACCCTCCTAGAGGACTGGTGCAACAGATGGAAGGTAGCCGTCAACGCCGAGAAGAGCAAGGCGGTACTCTTCAAGAAGGTAAGAAAACAAAACCCCACAGGTCACGTTTCCATGTTTGGAGAGGACATCCAATGGCACGACTCCGCCAACTACCTTGGCGTGGTCATGGACAAAGGCCTAACATGGAGACTGAACACGGAGGCCATCGTCAAGAAGGCCAGGAGGACGAGAGCCCTAATCTACCCGATGACGGGTAGACAGAGCAGACTCAACCTGAGGAACAAGCTCACGCTTATCAGGTCCCTCATCCGGCCTCAGCTGACGTATGCTTCGGTAGCTTGGGGCTACCAAGCAAAGAGCTACCTCCATCAGATCCAGAGAGTGGAGAACGTCGCCCTCAGAACGGCAGTCGATGCACCCTGGTTCATCCGCAACGAGGACATCTACAGGGACCTGGAATACACCCCGGTCACTGAGATCATCAAGCAGAGAGCCAGAAAGATGTACGCCCTTGCCGAGGAGCATGGGAACCCACTAGTCAGGGAGGCAACTGACTATGACCCAGCAGATGCTCCGAGGCACAAGCGGCCGAAGGTGCAGCTCCTGGATAACGGGTGAGTATGAGAAGCATACCACCAACCGACGATCCACCCCCACGGAAGAGACATGACGATACCCAACCACCCACCCAAGACCCTGCGGGTACCGGACAAACAACCGTCCAGTACCCGTAGTCCCCCTAGCTCCGGACAGACCAAAAATGCTACCAAAGCAGTTAGGTCTGCCCTTCCTCGAGCTACACAGCTCATCCTTACCCTACCGATGATCCGGATGACAGGATGCCTCTTGGCATCTTGTGTACCGGCAGTCACTCCCGCCACAAACCCAAAACACCCAACAGACCGATGACTACCCCCCGGGGGGCAAACAAGCTGGCGAAGAGCAGAAGACGAAGAAAGAAGAACGCCAGAAGAGGCCTTAGCCAGCAAGGTCCAACGAGCCAGGACCCAGGGAGGTGGACCGAAATCGTCTGCACCGCTCACAATTGTGAGTGGGGCCGACGTAAAGTAAGTTCGCCCGCCCTGCACGAGGCTGGTCCCCGGTCTACAGCGATGTACTGGGGTAAAGGGCAATAGTCCTGCCCGGCCCCAGACATCCGAGACCGACATCTATAGCCAAGAATATTGGCGCTCGGCATTTGGGACGGACCACCAGTGCAGTGCAGTAGTGCAGTAGTGTTGTGTCTACGATCCAAGCGAAGTGAACTACGAAGTGGCAGCCCCACATTGAAGTCGAAGAGGAGAAATATTAGACGTCTTTTTTAAGACGCTAATATAGTAAAAGATAAATAAAGTCTCCCTCACTGGAGACACCATTTATTTTTACCTTTTCCTTCCTTTTCCCAGTTCATTCCCAACATTACTAATATATATTTTATTTCAGGAAGACAGGACAATACTGTGGAGGACAGTATGCCCGACCAAGGGGAAGACGGTGCCTCCCAAAGAGGGACCCCCAAACCCATGGAACAGGAGGACGGCAGAGATGAGTTTATCCGCAAGCTCGTCAATGAAAACAATGTGCTGAAAGCACAACTAGCAGAGATGACCCAAAGGATGGCTCAACTACGTGCCGACATGGCAAAACAGTTGGAGGTACAACGTACCCAAGTCGAGGAGCACCGTAGCCAACACGCAGAGCTACTGAAGGTACTCGCAGCCATGAGAGCCGAAGGGGCCCCCCAGCCCCAAGCCCAGGCCCAAGCCCGGGCCCAGACCCAGGCCCAACCCCAGGCCCAGGCCCAGCCTCTGGCCCCCGCAGTGCAACCCGCACCAAAGGAGGCTCCAAAGAGGAAAGCCGACACTGAGGACAGTGACGGCGAATTCACCCTCGTCACCAGGACAAGGGCGAAAAAGGCGGCCAACCAGGAGTCCCAAAACCTCACCGCGGTGCTTGCACAAATGCAACAGATGTGCTCAGCAATGAGCGCATTTTTTGCACAAATGCCAGCATTTACTAATGTATAATGTTGTTTCAGGTCAAACCAGGGTTCCTGCAGGTCGCATCGTGGAATGTCAACGGACTGCGAGAGAGAAAACTCGAGGTAGAGGAACTCCTCGCCAGGGGCGACATAGACATCATGGCACTGCAGGAAACGAAGCTGCGACCAGACCAGGCTATCAACTTCCCAGGCTACCACGTATACAGGAAGGACTGGACGGGGCCATACAGACGAGTAATGAGAGGAGTAGCCCTGCTAGTGAAGACGAGCATCGCACACCACCCGATCCTACTCCCAGAGACGGAGAACCTGCAGGCCACAGCCATAGTAGTGTCCACGGCACGAAATGGCGACATCAGAGTGGTCTCCTGCTACCAGCCACCCAACAACATGCTGCTAGACGCAGACCTGGACTTGGTTCTTCCCCCAGGGACCCAGACGGTTGCCATCGGCGACTTCAACGCTAAGTCCCCGGAATGGCACAGTAGGATCACAAACACTCGAGGACGAGAGCTACTGCGATTCCTGGGACGACACGATGGCCTGTTCCTTGGCCCGGAGGGACCGACCCATGACAATGGTGTTGGGAGGCCGGACGTCCTGGACATTGCGATGCTGAAGGAGATCCCCCTCGAAGCCGAAATCACCGCCATGATGGATGGTTCCACCGATCACAGCCCCATTCTCCTAGAACTAGGAGAAAAGGACAGTGAGAACACGACAACATTCATCAAAAGGAGGACGGACTGGGAAGTGTTCCGTGCAGAACTGCAGAGGAACATCGCACACATTCCCAGACTCGAAACTGAGGCAGACGTGGAGAGGGCCATCACCTCCCTGGAGGACCAGATCCAGGCGGCACTAAGGGTAAGTACCACCGAGACGGAAGCAAGGTCCAACGAGCCAGGACCCAGGGAGGTGGACCGAAATCGTCTGCACCGCTCACAATTGTGAGTGGGGCCGACGTAAAGTAAGTTCGCCCGCCCTGCACGAGGCTGGTCCCCGGTCTACAGCGATGTACTGGGGTAAAGGGCAATAGTCCTGCCCGGCCCCAGACATCCGAGACCGACATCTATAGCCAAGAATATTGGCGCTCGGCATTTGGGCAACGGCAGTCAGACTGCACACATCGTGAAGCGATGTGGGAAATTCCTAATATGCAAATATTTTATTACAGGGTGGTTTTTTTATTGTTTGTGCGAAACTTTGCTGATGGCTGGCTATCTCCTCTGGGGTATATGTTCCCTGCTCGGCTGACGGCCTGGGCATAGATAAGTGAGGTTAGGATTAAATTGTTTGGCACAATTTAATCTTATTATTTTTTTTTTAAATTTTTCCTGGGCCTGGGGCCTTGGGCCCGATGACACGCCCCTCTCGAGATTCGATGTGTGGTGTAAGTGTGCAATAATTGTTTAAGTTCTATTTATTTAATGGTTTTTTTTTTCAACAACATTACAAGGTAGATTGAGGACAAGGATTGGTTACTTACATACTAACATAGGATTAAAGAAAATGAACAGGTTTAGGAAAAATGAACTTAAAACTAGGCTTCTTGTCTTCGCCACTTGTCGGCTCAGCGCAGCGCGTTCGTGGACCGGACAATGAGCTTGCTTAATTTTACGTAACGCACTAAAATTTACTTATTATAATTTGTCTCTGTCGTGGTTCGGTTTCTGAGTTTTTGGGATTTAGGTTTAGGCACTTGACTTTCTGGGATAGTAGGCTTGATTACTTGGATCGGAAGTGTCTTTTCACTAGGGGAACTGACTGTTTAAAGGAACGTTTATGCGTGGATTTCGGGGGAAAAGTTGTGTGCCCATGGTTTTCGGTGGTGGCACTGATTTGGACTTTTAAGTTGGGATTGTCTCTATCAATTTTAGACTTATATGACGCGACGCCTTTTACTTACTGCGCTCCCTCGGCGTCGGAATCACTATCCGAATTTCCCTCTTCGAAGACGTCCCGAGGTAACCTAGCCTCAGGTAGTGGCCGCAAGTCATCGATGTGGATGGGCCATGTATGGTCCCCTTTCTCGACCTCATAGACCCCGTCGCCCAAGACCTCAGTGACGGTGTGTGGACCGGACCACGTGCGTCCAAACTCCCGGCGCTCATTGTCGTGTGTCCTCGTCAAAACCCTTTGCCCCACTTCGAGTTGTACAGCGGCCGTCCTCGGTTCTGGGAATAAGTCGCGCTGTATTATCACTTGTCGGCGCTGTGCCCTCTCAATCCGTTCCTCCCTGGCCTGAGGGGTGTTATTAATGGGTACCTGTTGTTCTGGGTGTCGCCAAGACCCTGGGAGGGCGAGATCAGCGCCAAGGAGTGCCTCTGAAGGAGACATCCCCGTGGCGTGATTTTGTCTGCGTCTAAGTGAGAATAGGATCTCATGGACCCGACCATCCCACGACGTGTTGGGAGCCCGCATTATCTGTGCCCTGAGGGCTTTTTTCAACTCCTGGTTGCGCCTTTCGACCGGATTCGCACGCTGATGGAACACAGGGCTCGTGTAGTGTTGTATGTGAAGCCGGTCGGTGAAGCGCACCCAAGCTTCGCTGGAAAACTGGGGTACGTTGTCGGTAATGATATTCTCGGCATAACCCCACCGCGTAAAGACTTGTTCTAAGCAGTTCGTAAAGTCTTTCGTGGTGGAGGTTGGCGTGGGGAACGCTTCCACCCACTTGCTGAACAGATCCGACACAACTATTAGGAATCGGTTACCGCTTAGGGTCTCTGGGTAGGGCCCCATCTGGTCAGTGCTGATGCACTGCCAGGGCCTCGTGGGTGGCCGTGGACGCTGCGGTGCTGCTGGCTGCCTGGCGCTCGCCTTGGTCGAGGCGCAGATCAAGCAGTAGCGCACATGCGTTTTTACTTGCCGCCAGAGGCCTACCCAGAAGTACAGTTGGCTGATTTGCCGGTATGTCTCGTCTCGTCCCGGGTGCTCCGCCAGCACGGAGTCGTGGTAAGCCACAATGACTCTCTGTTGGAGCGGCTCCGGGACGAGGAGTAGTTTTCGGTCGGTCTCAATATTGTAGAGAAGCCCGTCTTCCACGAGGAACTTCCGGACTTGCGCCCAGTTCCCTCTCTCGCCCGCCATATACTGGTGCCAGTGGACGACCATGGTTTGACAATGCAGGTCCCCCAGCTGAGCGGCCCGGATGGCCTCGAAAAGGGTGCCCTCTCCCGCGTCTATGATGTCTAAATGGGCACTGTCCTCAGGTGACGGTGGCAGCAGACGCTCCTCATCCACCACCTCGGTGATGGCTCGCTCTGCGTCAGCCGGATAGCGCGACAGCATATCCGGCAGCTGATTGTCTTTGCCTGGGCAGTGCACCACATCAAACGTGAACTCCTGCAGGAGTAGGGCCCATCTGGTCAGCTTGGCTCGCTCGTCCTTGTATCGGGACAACCAGCTGAGGGCCTTGCTGTCTGTGATAAGGGTGAACCTTTGGTCGTCAAGGTGCTGTCGGTAGCGTTTACACGAGTATACGACGGCGAGGACTTCCTGCTCGTTAATATGGTAACGCCGCTCCGTGGCATTAAATTTCGCGCTGGAGCAGGAGATAATCTTGCGATTTCTCTCTGCATCCAGCTGAAACAATACGCACCCCATGCCCACGGAGCTGGCGTCGGTCTGTAAGTAGTATCTCTCCCCTTGCACTGGCCGGTGCAGTTTCAATGGCTGCGACAGGGCGTCTTTCAACTGATAAAACGCCGTCTCTGCTTCCGGGGTCCACTGGAACCTCTTTTGTCCCGTGAGGTCCGTCAGGGGAGCGGCCAGGATGGCGAAGTCTCGCACGTACTCCCTTAGCCACCCCGCCGTCCCTAGGAAGCCTCGCAGCTCCTTCATAGTCTTAGGTTTGGGGTAGTCCCTCGTCTGCAAGACGTGGCGCTCGGTGGGCTCGTTGTGTCTCGCCGTAATCCTGTGCCCGAGGTAATCCAAAGCCTCGGCACCGAAAACACATTTGTCCAGCGCGCACCGGAGTCCATGAACTCGCAGACGCTCTAGCACCATTTGCAAGTGTACTAGATGCTCGTCGTGATTATCTGAGAACACTATAATGTCATCAAGGTACACTTTCACAAAGCTGTCCACCATGCCTGATAGCACTTCTGCCATCAGCTTTGTGAAAGTGCCCGGCGCTCCCTGGAGGCCGAAAGGCATAACAGTGAATTCATATGTAGCTCCCTCTGGGGTGCTGAATGCCGTGAGGGGAATACTCTCCGCAGCCATCGGTATCTGCCAATACCCGCTGCGGAGGTCTAGGCTGGAGAATACCTGGGCTTCACCCAGTTCCCGGATCGTCTCCCTCACTGGCGGTAGTTGAGCCACTTCGTCTTCCGTAATGCTGTTCAGCTGGCGGTAATCGACGCAAAAACGGGGTGTCCCGTTCTTTTTTGTGACGATTACCACCGGCGAACTGTACTGGCTGTGGCTACGTCTCACTACCCCAGAGGCCAGCATTTTCGTGACTTCCTCTTGAATCACTTTTCGAGACGGGCCCAGAGAACCCGACTCCCGGAGGACAGGAGACATTACAACACCCTGAGCCGGAGAGTCAAGGCCGCCCTTCAGGAACACCGACAAGAAGGGTGGCAACGCCACCTGGAATCCCTGGACACACAGGACAGGAGCATCTGGACCACCCAACGGGCCCTGCGGAACCATCGGACTCCCATGCCCCCGATCCACGGAGAGAATGGTGTTGTCTACACTCGCCAGGAAAAAGCCGAGGCATTTGCTGACAGCTTGGAACTGCAGTGTAGGGAAAACCAACTCGATGATGAGGACGAGGACTGGGAGGACGACGTCAGACGCAGGGTACGAAGGATGAACCGTCTGCCAGATGAGGACCACATCCCCCCGACCACCCCAGAGGAGGTCAAGGAGATCCTAAGGAGTCTAAAACCCAGGAAAGCTCCAGGATGTGATGGCATTGGGAACATCGCCCTCAAGAAGCTGCCCCGGAAAGGAGTAGCGGCGATGGTCAACATCATCAACGCAATGTTGAGGTTGAGACACTTCCCATCCAGGTGGAAAAAGGCCGACGTCATAGTCATCCCAAAGCCAGGTAAGAACCTAACGTTTCCCTCCTCTTACAGGCCCATCAGTCTACTCCCAGCGATGAGTAAGGTAGCCGAACGAGTTATACTCAAGAGGATAGCCGAGAAGACAGAAGAGCTGGAAGTCCTCCCAGATGAGCAGTTCGCCTTCAGGACAGGGCACTCCACCGAACTCCAAGTGCTCCGCCTCACCGAGGAGGTCACGAAGGGGTTCAACCAAAGACAGGTCACGGCAGCGCTGTTCCTGGACGTTGCCAAAGCCTTCGACAGGGTCTGGCACGACGGTCTCCTAGCCAAAATGATGAGTATGGGTTACCCCATTGCACTCGTCAAGCTAGTGAGATCGTACCTCCACAGGAGACAGATGAGGGTGAAGATCGTGGACAAGGTGTCCACGTACAGAACAATGGAGGCAGGAGTCCCCCAAGGCTCAGTGCTGTCCCCCCACTTGTTCTCCATCTTCACATCCGATCTACCCCGGACGGAGAGGACCTCCATGGCCCTCTACGCCGATGACACAGCCCTGACTGCCAGATCCTGGAGTGCCAGGCTAGCCACCAGAAACCTCCAGGAGGCGGCCACCCTCCTAGAGGACTGGTGCAACAGATGGAAGGTAGCCGTCAACGCCGAGAAGAGCAAGGCGGTACTCTTCAAGAAGGTAAGAAAACAAA
Organism: Rutpela maculata; assembly: GCA_936432065.2. NCBI lineage: Eukaryota > Metazoa > Arthropoda > Insecta > Coleoptera > Cerambycidae > Rutpela > Rutpela maculata. The sequence continues at coordinate 44,813,978 of OW386289.2, forward strand.
ACCCCACAGGTCACGTTTCCATGTTTGGAGAGGACATCCAATGGCACGACTCCGCCAACTACCTTGGCGTGGTCATGGACAAAGGCCTAACATGGAGACTGAACACGGAGGCCATCGTCAAGAAGGCCAGGAGGACGAGAGCCCTAATCTACCCGATGACGGGTAGACAGAGCAGACTCAACCTGAGGAACAAGCTCACGCTTATCAGGTCCCTCATCCGGCCTCAGCTGACGTATGCTTCGGTAGCTTGGGGCTACCAAGCAAAGAGCTACCTCCATCAGATCCAGAGAGTGGAGAACGTCGCCCTCAGAACGGCAGTCGATGCACCCTGGTTCATCCGCAACGAGGACATCTACAGGGACCTGGAATACACCCCGGTCACTGAGATCATCAAGCAGAGAGCCAGAAAGATGTACGCCCTTGCCGAGGAGCATGGGAACCCACTAGTCAGGGAGGCAACTGACTATGACCCAGCAGATGCTCCGAGGCACAAGCGGCCGAAGGTGCAGCTCCTGGATAACGGGTGAGTATGAGAAGCATACCACCAACCGACGATCCACCCCCACGGAAGAGACATGACGATACCCAACCACCCACCCAAGACCCTGCGGGTACCGGACAAACAACCGTCCAGTACCCGTAGTCCCCCTAGCTCCGGGCAGACCAAAAATGCTACCAAAGCAGTTAGGTCTGCCCTTCCTCGAGCTACACAGCTCATCCTTACCCTACCGATGATCCGGATGACAGGATGCCTCTTGGCATCTTGTGTACCGGCAGTCACTCCCGCCACAAACCCAAAACACCCAACAGACTGATGACTACCCCCCGGGGGGCAAACAAGCTGGCGAAGAAAAGAAGACGAAGACAGAAGAACGCCAGAAGAGGCCTTAGCCAGCAAGGTCCAACGAGCCAGGACCCAGGGAGGTGGGCTGAAATCGTCTGCACCGCTCACATTTGTGAGTGGGGCCGACGTAAAGTAAGCTCGCCCGCCCTGCACGAGACTGGTCCCCGGTCTACAGCGATGTATTGGGGTAAAGGGCAATAGTCCTGCCCAGCCCCAGTCATCCGAGACCGACATCTTTAGCCAAGAATATTGGCGTCGGCATTTGGGCAACGGCAGTCAGACTGCACACATCGTGAAGCGATGTGGGAAATTCCTAATATGCAAATATTTTATTACAGGGTGGTTTTTTTATTGTTTGTGCGAAACTTTGCTGATGGCTGGCTATCTCCTCTGGGGTATATGTTCCCTGCTCGGCTGACGGCCTGGGCATAGATAAGTGAGGTTAGGATTAAATTGTTTGGCACAATTTAATCTTATTATTTTTTTTTTAAATTTTTCCTGGGCCTGGGGCCTTGGGCCCGATGACACAATACTGCCAACTGTCAAAGAAACATAAAAAAATATATACAAGGTGGTGACCACAAAAAAATTGTTGAAAAAATGTGAGGGGTAACATTTCTCATGCAAGTAACACAACTGTCAAAGAAGAAAAATATGAAAAATAAAATATACTGGGTAGTCACTCAAAAAAAAAAAATAAAAATATGACGGAGAATGATAATATTTCGCATGCAGTTAACAAAGCTCTCAAAGAAGAAAAATGTGAACAAAACATGCAGGGTAGTCACCCTAAGAAAATAATGAAAAAATGTTACGGAGAACGATAATATTCGCCATGTATTTAAGACAATTGTCAAGGAGAAAAATATGAAAGTTATACAGAGGGCCACATTAAAAAATGTATGAAAAATGTGACGGATAATATATCATATGTAGTTAACACAACTATCAGATAATGACACTAGTGTTAGGGAAATAACCATAGTTTTTAGTTAAAAGTAATATACAGAGTCGTCATCCAACAGAAAACATTATTAATGACTAAAGGATGCAAACTGTACATTTTTAATGAGGCTGTGCAACAGAGAAGGAAATTTTGGGTAAATACCTTTACCGATTTTTTTTCACTATTACTATAACACGTTTTACGCAATAAAAATAATGAAAAAAAGTAGGTAAGTACCGTTATTTTGACGTAGAAAAAAGAGATTTAAAAAAAAACAATATTTTCCGATATATTAAAAAAATGCATTTTTTCACCCCTTTACATCGCGGAACACCGATTGCAATTAGGAAATTATAGATTTCTTAATATTAAGGTGAAACCTACTAACCCCCAAATTTTTATTGACTCGAGCTTTTCCTATTTTCAAATCTTTTTTCCCATACCAATAAACACGATTTATACAAGTAATTCGAATAGTTTCATTATTTCTGGATTAATATTTTTAGTTATCGAATTATCTAAGGATCCAATTTCGATTTTATATATCTGATCGACCAAGTATATGGGAACCACAACGATAGGAATATCGTTTTTACATATTATAGTAAGCTTATTGTAAAATCTTTTTTTAAATGATGGAAAGATACGGTGAAACAATTGAATAATTGAATAACATTATAAACGCGAATAATAAATTAGAATTCATATTAATTACTATTTGGATGTTTAAATGGAATCTGAACAATAGAATTAAAATAATTGTTTATAATTCCCAACTGTAATAAAAAAAATCAATGCCTTTTACCTATCATGGGTAAAGTTTCTGTAGGTAGCGCAGTGGAAACTTAAAACTGGCTGGCGTAAGGGCTGATAGCTTGACAAAGGAAAATCTTTAGATTTAGTTGTACTGATTTAGCTCAGATGTGGGGAAAACTGAAAATCATGCAATAGAGTCTACTTATTCTAGTGTTGTAAATGAAATATGCTACTTCAAGAACAGGAAAATGGTGAGAAATATAACAACAAGGACGAAACTACGAATCCCATGTTAAAAATCGCTGCTCAAGAAATCACTACTTCCGCATCCAGATTTTCTATCCAAGTCTCCCACAACGCAAAAAAATTTAATACTATATTTTGCACTCTACAGTCTCTCACAACGCAAAAAACTTTGATACTAAATTGGCACTCCACAGACTGACATCACTTTTTTTGCTCAAATTTAAAATTTCGACGTTTCATGACATTCTAAGCTTATTTGAATAATAAAAATTTTCAATTCTTTGGGGTAAATATTTAAAGCAAGCAAGTATGATTTCATAACATTTGGATTTAGTGTTCCTACGAGAAGCTAAGGACTTAACATTTTTTGGTATCAGCTACCTCCCCATTATCACCCCCACCCCATTATTAAAGTAGGTAAAAAATAAAACAGTGATTATTTAATGTGTGTACAAGAACATTTTTTGCATTTTCAAATTATTAAAGTTCTATGATCAATCCTTTCCACATAGTGGAGTGCAAATAGAGTATTTAATTTTTTTTTCGTTTTAAGCTTGGATAGGAAACCTGGATGTGGAAGTAATGATTCCTTAAGTAACAGTTTTACCAGCTCACTTTGGTAGTTTGGTCTTACAGTATGATATTTCTTGAATGACAATTTGATGATAATATTATTATTATTTATTCGAGATGCAATTATGCATGCTCCTATAGAAATATTAAATTCCCATAATTATGCCCCTTGGATAACAGACATTAAACTCATGCAAAAATTAAGAACTAAGGCATTCCAGAAATTTAAAGTCTCATTCATCTGGACATTGGACGTACTACAAAGAACTAAGAAATTTTACAAAACTCTGCAAATAAAATATGAAAAAAAAGGCTTATTCAAAGTATAAATTAGATAATTCAAATATAAAAGAGAAATGGCAGGAACAAAACATTAACTTAGCAAAAAATTAGTCTTATTCCTGGTAAATTAAACAATGTTATCGAACGATACTTTTGCCTTTGAGGAAACTACAGAGGCAATGGTTTCCAATATAATTTTAAATATGAAATCAAAAGCACCTGGAACCGATGAACTAATATTACTTTAATTCAATTGTGTTGTCCCTTTCTAGTTCCATACATTTTTTTATCACAAACAAATGTATTGCCCTGTCATATTTTAGCACTAAATGGAAAGAAGCAGAAGTTATACCCCTCCCAAAGGTAAACCAACCTACAGAATTCAGCCATCTCAGCTCTATTAGTTTGTTGCCGACTCTATCAAAAGTTTTGGAAAAAGTTATAGAACTACAGATTGGATTGTATTTAAATAATAATGTAATTTAATAATAGTCCAGTCAACGAATGAGTTGTAAAGTACAAGGAGGGGGCAGAATTTTCCTCTTCAGGAATGTGTTAAGGGTAGTTTGGAGGTAAACATACTAAAGGTCCCGTCCCTAGCCCTGCCGCTTCAGGGGCGAGGGGGTGGAAAGGTCCCATTTTCTGCGCAAAATTAAATTATATTTTTCCTACAAGAATGTCTATATTCATTTTCTTCCTGGGTTATAATTTCCGAGATATTCGCCAGCGAAAATCGATAATAATTAATAAATAATTAATAAAAAATAAATTATGTATCTGAAATGTTTCTATCAAAACAGTTTACCGTGGTCTTCTAATAAATTATAATCACAAAACAATCTTTATTTTACAACACTCGACGTATTTACTAACGTAATATTTTGTCTAAATCTATACATTTCCTTAAAATGAAGACACCCTTATAACTTTTTTATTTTGTTTTCCATTTGAATCAAAACTTATAGAACAAATTGGGATCTACTTATGACTAGAAAAACATTCGCCTGCTACAAATGCAAATCCACCTGCGGTACCAAAATATGCGGAAAAAAATACAAAATTATATTAGGCATTTTCATATCGTAGTGATGTTTACTGCAATATTTTATTCATAAAACCTCGCAGAGGAAAAGTTCAAACTATTGTTTACTCCACCAACCAAATGCAGCAGCTAGGACTAAAAGAAATTCTATTCCTGCATACTTTTACTGGCTGCTATTCAACATCTGCTATATTCCGGAAGAGTAAACTTGGTTTTATAAAACTTTACATCGGGTGACTTTGCCTTTGTAGCAGGCGAATGTTTCTCTGGTCATAAGTAATGAATAATCAAGTTTCCACCTTATTTAAAGTTTCGACCAGTGTTCCTCAGGGAAGTATCTTACAGCCACTTCTATATACAATTTACACATCAAATTTCACAGAATCTTTGAAATTCTGCAGCTGTCATTTTTATGCCAATGACACGCAGCCTTATTGTTTTTTTGACAGCGAAGGAATATAATAAGCGAATGAATTAATAAACAGTGATTTAAGATCTCTTTACACACTTTCCACTAATCATATATTGAAGATTAATCCTAATAAATCATCAGCTCTTCTCTTCTGCAAAAAAAAATTAGAAATCATGTAGCAAATATTATTAATATAAATATAGTATCTGATAAAATCTTTTGACAGAATCTCTGTAAAAGATTGAGCCTGATCATTGATATAACAATTAGATTCAAAGAACACATTACATACAAATTGCAGAGAGCATACTATAAAATTAATATATAATCAAAGACATTATTTAAATCGCGATGTCAAAAAAATGCCATGTGAATCGCTTGTTCTTTCACATTTTGATCACTGTGATAGTGTATATGGAATCTGTTTAGGTAATTACTTCCACATCCAATGGAAGTATAACGACAAAAAAATTTTAAATTTTTTTTTATTGTTCAAATAGGCTTAGAATGTCACGAAACGTCGAGATTTTAAATTTGAGCGAAAAAAAAATTTCTGTCTGTCGGTCTGTCGGTCTGTCTGCCGGTCTGTCTGTCGGTCTGTTTGTCGGTCTGTCAGTCTGTCGGTCTGTCTGTCGGTCTGTCTGTCAGTCTGTCTGTAACTTTTTTTTGTGCGCACGTTTACTCTGGAACCGTTTGAGATATTGACTTGGAATTTGGTACACATATGTACTTTATGTGGTGGTAATTTTCATCTTGTTCCGTCGAAGGGTTGGGGGGTAAATTTGGGGAAAATAGGTAAATCAAGCAGGTAAGAGTCCACAAAACTGGTATTTAGTATATACAAGAGAAGCTAAGGTTTCAAAAAAAGTTTTGGCATTGGCCACCCCCCCTACCACCTCCACCCCATTATTAAAGGGGATGAAAAAAAATTGTGATTTAGTGTGTGTACAAGAACCAGAAACCTCAAAATGTTTTTTTACTTCATCCACCCCCACTACCACCCTTTATCACCACCCCCACCCCGCTACCGATGTGGGGGTATCGTTTTATGGGTTTTTGGGGTAGAGGATTTTAAATATTATATTATTAAAATTCCGTAAACAATCATTTCCATTATTTATACAAAATTTTTTCGTTGTGAGTGACTTGGATAAAAAATCTGGATGTGGAAGTAGTGATTCCTTGGGCAGCGGTTTTTTAAGGTTAAAACTGGCCAAACATTAAACTTAAAGTGATTTTAACATACATGCCGACCAAGTATATCATTTCCGTAGTATTTTCACGCGCTGAACACGATAAAAATAGTGAAATTTATTTTTGACATTCAGATTTCAATAAAAATCCATTTTTTTTTTTGAAAACTTCCAAAAAAATAGGTTTAATGTGATTTTTCTTATATATTGACCAGATATATCATATTGGCAGTATTTTCATCCGTTGAACATGATGAAATTAGTAAAATTTACCCGTGACCTTTAGATTTCTATGAAAATACAATCTATTTGCAGAAAAATGATATACTTGGTCGGCATATATGTTAAAATCACTTTAAGTGACCTTAAAAAACCGCTGCCCAAGGAATCACTACTTCCACATCCAGATTCTCTATCGAAGTCACTCACAACGAAAAAACTTTGTATTTGGAAATAAGTTCCATAAACGTTAATAATATACCTAATATTAGAAATCCTCTACCCTTAAAAACCCATAAAACGATACCCCACATAGGTAGTGTGGTGGGGGTGGTAATAGGGGGTGGTAGTGGCGGTGGATGAAATAAAAAAATATTTTGAGGTTTCTGGTTCTTGTACATACACTAAGTCACATTTTTTTTTTCATGCCCTTTAATAATGAGGTGGGGGTGGTAATGGGGGTGGCTAATGCCAAAAATTTTTTTGAGACCTTAGCTTCTCTTATAGATACTAAATACCAATTTTATGAACTCTTATCTGCTTGATTTACCCATTTACCCCAATTTACCCCCCAACCCTTGGACAGAACAAGATGAAAATATAATCTAGTTCCAGAACTCGTTAAAGTACATATGTGTACCAAATTTCAAGTCAATATCTCAAACGGTTCTAGAGTAAACGTGCGCACAAAAAAAGTTACAGACAGACCGACAGACAGAAATTTTTTTTTCGCTCAAACTTAAAATCTCGACGTTTCATGATATGACTTCCTCTGGAAGTGGAAGTAATTGCGATTATCTCCGAAATTTGCCCTTGTCATATATTTTTACTACGGCATCGTGTTCAGCGCCCGGCTGACAGCATTGACCTCTATACCCATGGCACGACTTCGATAGACGAGTGTGTTGAATGCACCACCCTGGTACGCGATTATGAATCCCTCGGTCTCAGACTTCAGCCCGGCTGACCTTAACAAAGCAAAGGTCAGCCTTTCGGATAAGCCGCGGTCTTCTGTATATTTTTATAGAAGTCTCCGTGCAATGGCGTATCCGAATGTAGCTGCAGAAATAGATTCATTTCTGTAGCTTTGACTAGGGTTTTCGCCGAGCAGGTTCCAACTCGGTGACAGAGTTGTGATTAACCCGCTCAGCGTTGAGGAGCAGACCAAATTCATCAGCGGCTTTACGTGCTGCCTTAAACAAGAAGGCTCCTACCCCTGCACTTTACTGGTCTCGGACCATACAGAGGAGGGGATCCGAACTCCTGATGACCTTAGAGGCTCCATTTAGAACCATTCTATTATGGAGACTTTCCAAACTCAAGAGTCCACGGCCTCCCGATGTCGTGTTAGATAAACCGTGGAACGGACGATTTAGGATGCAAACTCCTAGATGCATCTGTTTGTGGATTCCTACATCGAGTTGTCGCAGCTCCTCTTGGCTCCATTTGATTACTCCCAAGGAGTTGAGGAGGATCGGAACGGCATGCATATTAGTAGCAGACACCTTGTTCTTCCCTGACAGTTTTGAAGACCAGATCTGTCGGAGTCGGTATTGATATTTGCCGCGGAGAGTGATTTTCACTACACTTCTTGAGTGAAGCGTTGCTCGACACCCAAGTAAGTGAACGACTCTTCAGCCTCCAGATGAGGAGAACATGCAATTTAAAAGAGGTATTTCAAGGAATCTCTCTCTCTCTCTCTTGCCTTTACTGTTTTGTCTGGCACTCGCCCCCCCCCCCCCCTCTCAAGTCAATTAAACAAACAGAGAGTTGACTTCGAAATAAGTGGCAAAAATATCTTTTCTATTATGGACGACCTAAAGGTGTTTACTAAGAATGAAGCTCAACTAAAGCAAATCGTTCAATGATGGCATCAATATGAAATTTTGATTAGACAAATGCGCCACAGTGATCCTCCAGCGAGGTAAACATGTGAAGAGCGAGAACGTGGTGCTGAGTGATCAACTTCCAACACAAAGTATGGATCTGGGGGAAACGTATAAGTATCTTGATGTTGAGAAGTGCGCCGGAATCGACAACGAGATGAAGAGTAGGGTTGCGAGGGAATACTACTGTCGCATTAGGTAAGAAGGCAATCTCTTAAGACCGAACTAAATGTTAAGAATAAAATCGCAGCAAGAAATACTATTGCTGTCCCAGTAGTTCCAGGAAGAATCTGGGAGCCGAAACAATAAGGACGTCAAGAAGAAAATTAAAACCAGCGTCGAAAGGAGAAAAATAGAAGTATTCAGCGCAAAGTCCAGGCAGATTTCCCCCGGTAGATTTCCACGTTCTATATCATCTCTTAATCATCAAATAAGTTTTGCTTTTATCTCGAAAAGTGCCATTCCTCCACGGGTGGTAAATTACAAACTTAATATCTAGAGTAAACATGATGCTCTTCCCCGAGCTGTTAAACTTTTTATATAATTGATGCACATTCTTTAAATAACTCGTTTTTTTGTAAATGTTAATTTTTGGACATTTTAAATCGTATGATGTCGACTTAGTTTGTGAAACACAAGTAGTTGACAACTCAATTCTTATACGTAAAAAAATACCGGCGTCTTTGATCTTTACCGCACCGCCAAACTTTACAAATTATATCTATAATAAACTGTCTGTGCTTCGAACTCAGGATCCATAACTTTTAAACCAACGTTCTAACCATTACACCACCATACTCTACTTCTAAAAGCGATAATATGTCATTATTTGAAAATCCCGAAGAAAATTCTGTTTCTATGTTTTAATATTATATTTCTATGCAATATATACCAGAAAAATATATAAATAAATGATAAGAAATAGCATTTCACATTTTTCTTCAATTACAAAACTAAAAAATTGAGAAAGCAGTTGTTTAAATTTAAAAAAAGATACGTTTTCATATTTGCGAAGAGTATATATAATAATAAATTGACCAATAAACTATAATATACGTATAGCATTTATTGGATAGAACAACTTACGAGGTGTGCACATTTGGTGATTTTAAATAAGGCATATTTCAGATTTTCGTAGCGCAACATACAGTTCACTTACCTTAGTAAATCACATGCACCTATTCACCTTCTTACAACACGCGACTGTGTGGACAATATTTTGGAAGGAGTCACTTGGTTAAAAAATATAATATGCGTCTAGCGCTGTTACCAGATTTATAAGGAATTCAGTAAAGTTACTAAATTCTGTGTTGGTTAATTTTAATCCTTACTATACTATAATTAAAAATGTTCAAAACTGGCGAAATTATTATAAAATTGCAGGTAAAAAAATTGTTCAAAAATAATGTAAGTATGTTCAAACAAGAACACATTACACTTACAGCTAATTTCGCAATGTGTTTGTGATATACTAGGAGTACGGAGTTTATAGATCTTCTATTGTTTTCTTGATTCTATAATAAGTGGGTTAGCTCAAGTAATACAGATGCACAGTAGGTTTCCCCGAATATTATGGATGCGCAGTAAGTTACCTCGAGTAGTATGAATGCGCAGTAGTATGGATACGCGTGAATTTCCTCGAGTCAAGTGGTGGTGCAGTAAGTTTCCCCGAGTAGTATGGATGCGCAGTGGGTTTCCTGGAGTGTTTTGGATGCGCAGTGGCCTTCCTCGACTACCATCGATGTGCAGTAGGTTTACCCGAGTTTTTTGGATACGAAGTAGGTTACCTCAAGTAGCATGGATGCGCAGTGGCTTTCCTCGAGTACAATGGATGCGCAGTAGGTTTCCCCGAGTAAATTGGATACATAGTGGGTTATCTCGAGTAGTATGGATGCGTAGTATGTTCCTCGAAGAAAATGCTTGAAGTACAAGCTTTACTTCTATCGTGTAGTCCACGGCACACAATGACTTTTATGTCTTTGTCACGCCATTTTCTGCGTATTACTTCCACATCCATTGGAGGTACTTATACTAACGCAAGAAAAATGTTTGAAAATTTTTATTGTTCAACTAGGCACAGCATGAAATATCAATATTTTAAGTTTGAGCAAAAAGAATTCTGTCTGGCGCGTCGGTCTGTCTGTCAGTCCTATAAACCTTTTCGTACACATGATTACTCTGGAACCGTTTAAGATATTGACTTAAAATTTGGCACACGTATATATTTTAACGAGATCTGGAACTAGATTATATTTCGATTTTATTCTTGAAGAGTTGAGGTGCAAATCGGGGTAAATAAGTAAACAAGCAAGTAAGAATCCATGAAATTGGTATTTAGTAAATATAAGAGATACTAGGGTCTCAAAAAAAATTTTACCCCCACCCCATTATTAAAGGGGGTGAAAAAATATTGTAATATAGTGTGTATACAAGAACCAAAGTCATCAAGAATTTTTTCACTTCATTCGCCCCTACTATTATCACAATGCCCACTGCCGATGTGGCACATTATCTTATGGGTTTTTGAGGTACACGATTTCAAATATTGTATTATTAAAGTTCCATAAGCAATAATTTCCACATAGTGGAGTGCAAATATAGTATTTTCAGCTATAATATCCCAAGGACGTTGATAATACGAAATAATTTTATCACAGTTTCCGAAAGCACTTGCTTGGTAATATCCCGACGCCGTAGGGTAGGGTAGGGTAAAAGCAACGTGCTTGAGGAAGTTGTGATAAAATTATGAGCTATTTATCGACGTTCGATATTATAGCTGAAAATACTAAATGTAGATTATGTATTATGTATTATTTGGTGTGTTTTCCACCTCTATTGTTATATTCATTAAATCGTTATTTGCAGTTCCAAATCGACATTGTCAAAAAATAAATTTTAAATTATTGAACTGTCAAACTGGATGACATAAGTGAAAAGATCCCTTCAGGGATCTTTTCAGTGTAATTCTGTTCTGATTGGTAGTTTCAGCACACGTGATTAGAAATAGGCGAACTTAATAGGATTGCTGTTTGAGCAAAAAATTTTCAGCTATAATATCCCAAGGACGTTGATAATACGAAATAATTTTATCACAGTTAATAATGAGGTGGGGGTAGTAATGGGGGTGGCTAATGTTAAAAAAAAATTTGTGACCTTAACTTTTTTATATATACTAAATACTAATTTTACAGACTCTTATTGCTTGATTTACCTATTTACCCCCATTTACCCCCATTTACCCCAATTTATAGAAATAGAAATATTTTTATTGATCTTTGAACTATAATACATAATTATAGATAAGACATGTCAGTAGCAATATCAATGGCTTAAAAATGAAAAACAAAAATAAAAGTGTAAATACATTAATGTACAAAGTACCTCACTATTTATAAGGATACAATACAATACAATAAAAAACGTATATATGTAGCTAAAAGGTAAAACGGACATACAGCATTTAAATCGAATAAAAAAACACATAACATACGAGTCAAGTTTGGTCTGTAAAAAAGTATGAACTCATTAATGGAATAAAATGAATTACTTGTCAGAAGTTTTTTTAAACCGTTCTTAAAACTAACTAAAGATATGCGATCTTTTATTTCGTTCGGTAGAAGATTATAGACATGACAACCAGAGTGAATAGGTGACTTTTTATAAAATTCGTGTTTATGTTTACTTAAATAAATTAAATTTCTTCCTCTAGTGAGATAATTGTGGAAATCACCATTATGCATAAATTTGTTTTTATTTGCATGAATATATGTCAATAGTTTTAACAGATATATAGATGTCACAGTAAGAATTTTGTTTTTTTTAAATACTTCACGGCATGATTGATTATACCCAACATTAAATATAAGCCTAAGTATCCTTTTCTGGAGTATAAATATTCTGGCAATGTCACTTGATTGTCCCCACACTATAATGTTGTATGAAATAGGCGAGTAAACGAAAGCGTAGTACACGTTTAGCAAAGCATGATTATTTAAGGAATTTTTTAGAGAGCTTATTACATAAAAGCTTTTATTTAGTTTTGCAGACAGTATTTCGATATGGCGACTCCAATTTAAATTACTGTCTAGGGTTATACCCAGAAAAGAGGCTGAGTTTACAGTTTTGATAACGTGTTTATTAAATGAGAAGGTGTAATTGTTATCCGAAATCCTATGCCGGTTTTTAAATTCTATGCAAGTTGTTTTAGGATAGTTAATTATTAGACGGTGTTTATTACACCAATCGCTAAATTCTTGCAAGAGTTCATTAATTTTATTCTTAAGAATTACAGGATTTGCATCAGACACTACAATCGTAGTGTCATCCGCATACATGAAAATTTTACCATGAGTTATATAATTAGAGAGATCGTTTACGAATAAAAGAAAAATTAGTGGTCCCAATACGCTCCCCTGGGGAGTTCCAATATTTATATCATACATATCAGACTCAATATCTTTAATCTTAACAATCATTTTTCTTTGCGATAAAAAAGATTTTATCCAGTTATTTATAGGCCCACGTAAGCCCATGTCATACATTTTTTCGCATACAAAGGTTTTGTCAATGGTGTCAAACGCCCTTGTGAGATCAAACAGGACAGCTACTACGTTATGATTTTCATCCATTTTGCTAATTACATGTTGAATTAAATCAACAGTGCCCGACTCAGTTGAAAACCCTTGTCTGAAGCCATGTTGGGAGCTTGTAAAAATATTAAAATTCTATTGTAGACAACTTTTTCAAAGATTTCGGAGAAAATACTCAACAACAATATAGGACGATAATTTTCGATATCAGTCTGGTCACCTTTTTTAAACAACGGAATAACTGCAGCTTTTTTTAATGAGTCAGGAAACTTTCCGGTTGAAATTGACAAATTAATTAAATCAGCTAGGACTTCTGCTATTTCGCTACTGCATTCTTTTATTAATTTTACTGGTATTTCATCCAGGCCTGTACTTTTTTTATTTGGTAATTTCTTGATAATGAGTCCAATTTCACTTTTAGTAACTGGCGTGAAGAACATGGTTTTAGAAATGAATGTAGGTGATGTGCACACTGTTGAGACATTGTTACCAAAATGCTCTTCAAGTTTTTTGTGGACAACATTAGATAAGTATTCACCGAAAGTATTGGTTATTTTTTGTGGTTCATTAATCACTGCATTGTCAAAGTTAATGGCTGTTATAGAATTATTATTATTATTAGATGATGTTTGTTTTAACTTATTAACAAGATTCCATACAGTTTTTGTCTTATTATGAGAATTCTCAATGATAGTATTATAATACGCCACCTTTTCATCGCGAATATCATTTTGTACTTGTTTTTTGAATGTTTTATATTTATCCTTTAGATGTTCGTCTGCGATGTTTTTTTTTGAGCCAGTTTAATTTTTTTAATTCCTCTATGTCGTTCATTAATTTTTGTGAAAATTTTATTTTACCTGTTACTTGCTGTCTGTTAGCGCCGGTTTTATAACTACATGATGTATTGAAACACCAGATAAAATGGTCAAAAAAGTCGTCGAAGACATTGTCGCTGTTCTTATTATTATTCTGCAAAGAGAAGTTTTTAAATAAGAATTTAAATTCGTTAATTGAATGACTGTTAATTTTTCTAAAATATTTTTTAGGTGCTTTAGTTGAGTTTTTGGGCAACTCCAGAGTTATTTCCGAAGGAGGATTATAATGTACCATCTGACCATGGCGATAAGACAGTCCGGGGTCAAAGTTTTCGCATTTTGTGAATTTTGGATTATTAGTAACCAATGATGGTTTGCGTATATCGTGCACTCGTTCTAGCTATTCGAGTAGGCTCAAAAATTAGTGAAGTAAAATTAAGTGACATAAATATATCCGACAAAACCCTTGAGTTCAAGTTGTCGTTGTCATAATTTATATTCAGATCGCCGCACAAAATGACAAATTTAAATTCAGAAGATGCTTTGGATAATAGTTGTGATAAGTGCATAATAAACATTTCAAAATCCCCTGATGGAGGTCTGTAAATATTTAGAATACAAAACTCATTGTTAAACATAACAGCAGAACATTCCATACATAATTCAATTGATAAATTATTAAGAAGTTTAATAGGTTTACAGAGAGAAGCTATACCTTTCTTAGCAAATATAACTGTGCCACCATGTAAATATTCTTTGCGACCATAATCTCTAACTAAGGTGTAATCGTTAATGTAAGTAGTGTGTAGTTTTTCTCTGGATTGCCAATGTTCACTCAGGCATAAAAAACTAGGGTTATGTTTGCTAAGAAACACCTCTAATAAGTTCACTTTATTTGAGACACACTGTATATTAATGTGGAAAACACTCCACATTTCGTCTTGAAGTACTTCATGTTTTGTTAGGATTAAGGAGTTTGCTGAGGCGTCAAGGCTGGTTGGTGAAAATTTTTTTCCCTGGGAAACTTGAACCTGGCGACTGCTGCACCACTTGGCCAAATATCTGGTATGTAGACTTCCTTACAATGCTTTATAGGAAAAGATAATTTAAAAGAACATGTTGAATTGTCTTTTTTTTTCCAGTTTTTCTCACGTGAAATTAATATCTGGGGCCGTTACCTTTAGGCAATTGATAAGTGCATCTTCTGTGGTTTCTGGACCTAATCTGTAGACATGCAAATAACCAAGTTTAGGTATAGTTGTTATTTGATTTAAATTGCCATTCGTGCCTATAACTGGTTTAGATTTTTTTGGTCTGTTTACTAAATTTGCGGTCAATGAACTGCTATGAGTTTTTGTGACCGAATGTGCGTTTTTAATCGCCGCACTAACTTGGTCAGCTGTGATCTTATGTGTAGTTTTTTGGGTGCCGGTTTTTACTGCGGCTGAGTAACTTTTTTGATTATTATCAGTTGCTGGCTTATCGCTAGTCACTGTTTTATTCTTAATTTCCGTCATACTACGAATACTGCTTGTAGATGGCTCTGGGTTTGAGGTATGGGAATAATTTTTATTGTTAATATTACTTGATTTGTTATTGTTTAACTTAAGTAATCGTATTATTTCCTCTTGGTCAACTATTCTCTTTTCTAGATGCAGGACTAGATTTCTGAGAATTTCTATTTATTGGTTTAAATACTTGTGTTGAATGTTTACCTTTATACAAGAAATCCTGTCACACTCTACACAGAAATCTTGCGAGTCGTAAAAATTCTCACTGTCTTGTTTTTCAGGCACCTCTTCATACACTAAGTCACTTCTACTTGCACCATTATTATTAACTTGTTTAGTTTTTTGATCTAGAATAATGTCTACAAGTTCACTTTTCTTTAGCTTGTTTAATTTGACCTTTGCCTGGTCCGCCATCTTGCTACTTATCCCCCAACCCTTCAATGAAATAAGATCAAGATATAATCTAGTTCCAGATCTCGTTAAAATACATACGTGTACCAAATTTCAAGTCAATATCTTAAACGGTTTCAGAGTAAACGTGCGCACAAAAAGTTACAGATAGACAGACAGATTTTATTTTGCTCAAACTTTAAATGTCGACGTTTCATGACATTCTAAGCCTATTTAAACAATAGAAATTTTAAACAAATTTTTTGCGTTACTATACTTCCACTGGATGTGGAAGTAATAGCACAATTAAAAAAACACTGCCTAAGGAATCACTACTTCCACATCCAGACTTCATATCCAAGTCTCTTACAATGAAAATTTTTAGCTCAAAGAGCAATTCTATTAAATTCGCACATTTCTAATCACGTGTACTGAAACAACCAATCACAACAAAATTACACTGAAAAGATCCCTTAGGAATCTTTTCTCTTATGTCATCCAGTTTGACAGTTCAATAATTTAAATTTTATTTTTTGACAATGTCGATTTGGAACTGCAAATAACGATTTAATGAATATAATAATAGAGGAAAACACAACAAATAATACATAATACATAATCTACTTTTAATTTTACAAATTGCTGTTTTAATAATTGTATTTCTAATATACAGTTTTGAACAAATAAATTAAATAAATTGCAAAAAATTTTCTATGCGAACGTTGATAAATAGCTCATAATTTTATCACAACTTCCTCAAGCACGTTGCTTTTAGGTAATATCCCCCCGCCTACGGCATCGGGATGTTACCAAGCAAGTGTTTTCGGAAACTGTGAAAAAATTATTTCGTATTATTAACATCCTTGGGATATTATAGCTGAAAATTTTTAGCTCAAATAACAATCCTATTAAATTCGCATATTTCTAATCATGTGTGCTGAAACAACCAATCACAACAAAATTACACTGAAAAGTTCCCTTAGGGATCTTTTAACTTCTGTCATCCAGTTTGACAGTTCAATAATTTAAAATTTATTTTTTGACAATGTCGATTTGGAACTGCAAAAAACGATTTAATGAATATAATAATAGAGCAAAACATACTAAATAATACATAATACATAATCTACATTTAATTTTACAAATTGCTCTTTTAATAATTGTATTTTAATAAATAGTTTTGAACAAATAAATAAGATAAATTGCAAAAAATTTTCTATGCGAATACCCTCGAACGTTGATAAATAGCTCATAATTTTATCATAACTTCCTAAAGCACTTGCTTGGTAATATCCCGACGCCGTAGGCGGAGGGATATTACCTAAAAGCAACGTGCTTTTGTGAAAAAAAATAAAATTGTAATTTAGTTTGTATACAAGGATCTAAGGCCTCATTTTTTTTTTTACTTCATTCACCCCCTCTACCACCACCCCCACCCCCACTACCGATGTGGCATATCGTTTTATAGATTTTTGGATGATTTCAAATATTACGTTATTAAAGTTCCATAAACAATAGTTTTCAATAGTGAAGTGCAAAAAACATAGTATCAAAGTTTTTTTCGTTGTGAGAGACTTGATAGAATATGTCTGAAATTTGAAGATTTATTAGCACCCTATAGGTTGCATTGTAATTCGAGTTTTATGAACAAACGAACAGCGTGCCTGCCCTTTAAGATTATTTTAGCAGGTTACTAAATTGACAGCAATGTTTCAAGGATAGATGCGGAAATAGAGTCAGAGACGCGTTATCGCGTGTGTGTAGCTTCTACTATTTCAAATTAGAATACCATGTAACCTGTACATTGTTTGTAGATCTTCTATTATTTTCTTGATTCTATAATAAGTGGGTTTCCTCGAGTACTATGGATGTGCAGTAGGTTTCCTCGAGTATTATGGATGCTCAATGGCTTTTTTCGAGTACCATTGATGCGCAGTAGTATGGATGCGCAGTACGTTTCCTCGAGTAATGATACGCAGTGGCTTTTCTCGGGCACTATAGATGCGCAGTGGGTATGTAGTCAAGTATGAATCAAGTAGGAATAGTATGGATGCGTAGTGGCTTTCCTCTAGTAAATTGGATGCACAATAGCATGGATGTTAATATGTGATTATAGTCAGCTAAGATTCAACCATATCCTACGGTGATTGCATACTATATACCGGGTGGCCATGAGAACCAGCCCAGGCTTATAGCTTTGTTTATGAACCAACTGTTTTGAAATTTGGAACATGTATATAAGACTTATTTTCCAATTTAGTGACCTGTGTAGTCAAAATGACCGACTTCCGGTTTCGACGAAAATAACATCAAATTTGATTTTTTAAATGGAACACCCTGTATATTTTGGTATTTACTGACCAAATTCTATCTGATCACGTTGCGAAATTTTCATTTTTTTCAAAAATTATTTTAAAATTTTTAATTTCATTTTTCAACCAATTTTTGACTTATTTAATTTTTTAGTGTTAAATAGAAATTAAACTAGACATATCGCATATTGTCGTATTCGAAATAAAATTCTCTATTTACTGTTGTGAATGGTCCATACACGTTCCATTTAAAAAAAATTGACTTTCTTATCAAAACCAACATTTCATATTGGCCGACAATACACTTAATATTAACTTACTACTAAGAATTATCATTTGTGTGGATGAAAGAGAGGAGATAGATAAATTTTACCCTAGTTACAATCTTCTGGGTTGAAAAATGAAATTAAAAATTTTAAAATTGTTTTGAAAAAAATTCAAATTTCGCAACGTGATCAGATAGAATTTGGTCCGTAGATTCCAAAAATATCAAATTATACAGAATGTTCCATTTAAAAAATAAAATTTGATGTTATTTCCGTCGAAACCGGCAGTCGGCCATTTTGACTACACATGTCACTAAATTGGAAAATAAGTCTTATATATATGTGTTCCAAATTTCACAACAGTTGGTTCATAGACAAAGGAGCTATAAGCTTGGGTCGGTTCTCGTGGCCACCTGGTAGGACATAGTCGGATCTTATCTAACTATAGTCACATATTATCTGACTATAGTCACATATTAACTAACTATAGTTGCTCATTATCTGAATATAGTCAATTACTATTTAACTATAGTTAGTTATTATCTGACTATAGTCAATTAAAAAAAAAACCTATGTGGCCCTACAACGCCTTCGTAGAAAGTAATGTGATGTGTTGCGACCCCTAGAATGAATTCAATTAATTCAGATGTATTTGCACCTGCTCGAGAAAGAATCTACTAGAAGTTCTAAAGTGACATCTGGAATTATCTAGAGAATGGTGGTCATCACAGAAAAATCGAAATCTGTCATTTTTAGGTATAAAAGACCGCATTCTCGGCGGGTAGTTCAGAAAGTATAGAAGTAGTTTTGAAGTTTGATTGACAAGTGAGGTTAAGAGTACAAAGTGAAAAAAAGTGATAAACATTGTTATTTTTAGTCAGTAAAGTGCATTTAAGTAAATAATAGTATTGTGAAGTATCCAGAAAATTATTTAATAAAGTGTGTTAGTGGACATCTCTTGTTATAATTTTTGGAACCCACGGAATTTGCAAGGGCGGTTTCTTAGGGGTGGAAACACGTTACAGTAATATAGAACAGCTATGGGTAAAAATTAAAATAAATAAATAAAACTATGCAGTGGGAGTCGTGTACAGACAGCCAGATTCACCATATGGTGAATTTTTTAAATACATTAGAACAGTAGTTGTCTGTTTTATTACCACAATATGACGAAATATTCTGTCTTGGTGATTTCAATATAGACATGTTAAGGATTGATTCACTTCACTAAGTTGTCTTAAACTTAGTCAGATGCTTGAGGCATTTAATTTAGATCAACTAGTTCATTCTCCGACTCGCATCACTCTTAATTCTTCAACACTTCGTAGATCGTAGATTGTGTAAACGTAGTTCTCCTCGACCACTTGTCTGATTATGAATTAACTTATTGTGAGTTAAATATTAAAAGTAAATTGAATACACCGATCTTTAAAACAATAAGAAACTTCAAAAGTTTTAATCAGGAACAATTTTATAATGATCTTAGTTTAATTAACTTTGAGGTTATTAATGACATGAATAATGTCATTGATAAATTAAATTTTTTAAATGAGAATATTCTAAACCTTTTGAATGTATATGCACCGTTGAGTACTATAAGAATTACTAAGAAATTTTCCCCATGGATGACTGATAGCATACGCTTACTGATATCTCTTAGGAATAAGGCCCGTAGTAGGTGGCGTCAAACTAAAAACGACCACTTTAATTATTATAAACAGTTAAAAAATTACACAACACTCTCGTGCAGAAGGGAAAAATAGCATTTTTTGAGCATAAACTGAGGGTAAATGGTGTTAATAATGTATGCAGAGACTTGCAAATTCTAAATATAGGAAAAACTGAAAAGAATTCAATACCCAATCATTTAAAAAATGTGGACAACCTGAATGACTATTATGAAAATAATATTCCGCTGATGCCTACAGATCAAAATGTCATTAATTATTACAATAACAACATCAATCCAAATATAGAGACATTTACTTTCCGACTTATGTCCGAAATTGCAAAAAATTTTATACGGAATCAAAACCAATGCCCTTGGTTATGATGGACTCAATATCAAAATATTATTAATGTGTTGTCCTTATATCTTGCCTCATATAACGCACATCATAAACTTTTGTTTAAAAAATAACGTTTTTCCAGATGCTTGGAAGCAAGCCCTTATACTGCCAATTTCAAAAAATAATAATCCCACTGAGTTTAAGGACCTACGGCCAATAAGTATTTTATCAACACTGTCAAAAGTCTTAGAAAGAGTCGCAACTTCGTGAGCACGTGACAAAGTTCAATTTGCTGCCTGATATACAATCAGAGTTTCGCCCGTTACACAGTTGTGAAACATATCTCGAACATTACGGACGAGATGGGCAGATGAGAAAAAAGCTAGTGTTGGTTCTCATTGATTTTTCAAAGGCATGACACTATAAATCATAAAATACTCTTAGCTGTACTAAAGTTTATTGGTTTAAGCAATGGAGCGGTCAACTTCTTTCGTAGCTATTTGATGGGTAGAACTCAAAGAGTAAAAGTTGATGAGAATGACTCTGCCCCTCTTGATGTATTGTGTGGTGTTCCGCAGGGATCGATATTGGGCCCCTTATTGTACACTCTATATACATCGGAGTTTCGAAAAGCCATTACACACTGTCAAATGCATTTATACGCAGATGATATACAACTTTACCTCTCTTTCGATCCAAGTCAGTATATAGATGTAATGTATAAAATTTACCATGACATCCGTTCGTTACTGAAAAAACCCAAATCTCACTCACTAAATATTAATGCCAACAAAACATCGGTTCTTGTATTCGGACAACCAAGTGCTAGGTTTCAGTTAACGGATAGAATTCAAATAAACATGGAAGGACACAACATAAGCCTCATTGAAAAGGCAAAGAATTTAGGGTTAATCTTTGATAGTTCACTTAGATTTAAGCCTCATATAAATAATTGTATCCGATTAGCCTACATGAACCTTAAAATGATTTACAGTAATAGACATTATCTCAATCAAAAAGTAAAAACAATTTTATGTGAATCATTAGTATTATCTAGATTTAATTTTGCCGACTCAGTATATGGTCCATGTATAGATGCGGAAGATAACCGCAGAATTCAAGTCATACAGAATTCTTGTTTGAGACTAATTTTTGGTATACGGCGTAGACAGAATATTTCACATGAACTGCCCGAGATAGGATGGCTTAACATATCTGGATGACGCCTGCTCCATTCCGCTTGTATATTTCATGAAATCTGACCTATGTAAACCCGCGAGGGAAAATTTACCTGCTGTGAATCAACTTCGGTATTCTGATGTTTTAAAAAATAAGACACAACCAGCTGTTATTATTAAGCCAAAAAACATTGAGCAGCCGATTACGCAGACAAAATCAGATGTTATGCAGCATGTAAACCCTATAGAGTCAGACATTCAACTATCAAAAGTGAAAAACGTTAAAAACGGTGGTTTTCTGATTGGATGTAAAAATAAGGACGACAATGAAAAAGTCAAGAAAATAGTGGAAGAAAAATTATCGGACTCTTATGAAATTCAGGAAATCAACGGCATCAATCCCAGGGTTCGTATTGTTGGACTGACTGACAACTATCGCGAAGATCAACTGGTTACGTACATAAAAAAGTGCAATGCAGATTTATTTTTAAGCAATTCTGAATGTAAAGTTATTAAAATTTTTCCTACCAAAAAAAACAAAGACATATTCCAAGTCATACTCCAATTGGACAGATTCTCGTATGACAAAGTTACTAAGGCTGGCAATTTATTTATAGGTTATGATAGCTGCAGTGTTTTTGATGCAATTGAGATATACAGATGCTACAAATGTAATGAATTTCATCACTCTGTAAATAATTGTAAAAAAGCATTAGTCTGTCCACTTTGCAGTGAGTCACAATGTTAAGCAATGTAAGTCTAAAGTGCTCTGTTGCTCTAACTGTTCCAAATTAAAAGTTAAAAACGGTAATATCGCTACTAGTCATGCGGTTTGGGATAAAGATAACTGTACGGCATACACTCAGGCGCGGGATAAACTCAGAAATGATATCCTATTATCAGGTCAATAGCAATCATTGTATCCGACTTTCTCTAATAACAATTTTCCAGTAGCTAATGGTACTCTTGCCAATAGTGAGGAAGCTGCGTGCCTGCGTAAGGTGCATAGTGATTTTGTTGTTTATTATCAAAACACCCGCGGGCTTAGAAGCAAAACAGATAAAATTTTAAACTCTCTGCCTTTACATGAATACTCTGTCATCGCATTAACCGAAACTTGGCTCGATCCTTCCATCAACAGCAGTGAATTGTTTTCCACTAAATACCCCTACGTATATCGCTCCGACAGGGATTTTTCAAGTAGTAATCGCAAAAAAGGTGGTGGAGTTCTAATAGCCGTAAGTGATGTCTTCTCCTCAAGTATTCTCGATTTAAATACACCATAGTTCAATAAGCTATCACTGATCGACGTCGTTGGTGTGAAAATCAGTTCCCATTCACAATCGCTATACATTATCAATATTTATATACCTCCAACCACTGTACACGAGGATTATATGTACCTATTTGAAGCTATCGAAGCACTGGACTGTCTGTATAATAACGATGTGCTAATTGTTGGAGACTTTAATATTTCCTGGTATGCTTCGTACTTACAGGACTCTCAAGCCAATCGGCAAATATTAGTATTAAATAACTTTTTAAATATTTTTAATACGTCGCAACATAATTTTATTCACAATGACAACAACAGAATACTTGATTTGGTTATATATAACAAGGTGTGCACTGTTGAAAAATCCCTTGAACCACTAGTGGCCGAAGACAATCATCATCCAGCGTTAGAAATTTCATTTAGCATTACCCTCAGCACTAATTTAAAGCACAACTTTCCTGTCAATTACAGCAACTGTTACAATTTTAAGAAAGCCAATTTCTTATTGTTGTATGAATCAATTTCTAATATCGACTGGAGTTTTATGTCCACTCTTCATGATGTTGAGGATGCCTGTACCTATTTCTATGATAATTTATATAGTAGCTTTGATCTTTATGTCCCCAAGTTTGTCTCGCAACATAATAGACGATATCCACCTTGGTTCACATCTGAGATAATTAAAAATATTAAACTTAAAGCCAAACTACTAAATAATTTTAAACAGAATAATGACCTTATAACCTTTGATGAATTTAAGCGACTGCGGGCTAAAATAAAACTGGATATTAATATCTCCTACAAGAACTATATACGTTCAGCAGAAAATAATATACAGAGTGATCCAAATAAATTTTGGGCGTACATAAAGAGCAAAAAAGGATCAACCAATATATCTGACAATATGTTTTACGGTGATAATAAGCTAGATAATCCAACAGATATTTTGAACTCATATGCCGATTTTTTTAGTAAATCATTCACGCCTTCATCTGATCTATCCTCGGACGATGAAGAATTTTTACTTAATTCTCAGTTACACATTAGCGCATTTGAGTTCAACGATGTTCTCGCCGCTTTAAAGCAGATTAAACCCAAGATGACGACTGGTCCTGATGCAGTTCCAGCTTTCTTAGTTAGGGACTGTGCTTATGTTCTCGCCACCCCATTATGTATTTTGTTCAATTTGTGTGTGAAGACTTGTACCTTTCCAAAAATTTGGAAATATTCTAAAGTATGTCCTATTTATAAAAAAGGTGACAGACATGACATAACGAACTTTCGACCAATTTCTATACTGTGTAACTTTAGTAAAGCTCTCGAATTTTTATTACATAACAATATCTATCATCATGTCAGCAATAGACTCTCACCGTATCAGCACGGCTTTATGAAAGGTCGATCTACTACGACGAATTTAACTGTCATAACGCAATTCATTGCTCAAACTGATGTCGTGTACACAGACTTCTCCAAGGCATTCGACAGACTTGATCATAACATACTGCTACAAAAGCTTACACTATTCGGACTTTCCCCTTCGCTTATATTACTATTTGTATCATATCTTTCTCACAGGAAACAGTACGTAGTATTTAGTGGTTTCAGGTCTGTTGAATACATTGCAACTTCAGGGGTTCCACAAGGATCTGTCCTGGGTCCCCTGTTTTTCAACATATTCATTAATGACATCGTTATTGATATAGATGTGAACTGCCTTCTTTATGCGGACGACTTAAAAATATTTGATGTGGTTAGAAATATTGACGACTGAAAAAGAATTCAGCACAATTTGGACAAGATTTCAAATTGGTGCTTATTAAATAAACTACCGCTTAATCCACAAAAGTGCAACGTAATGTCATACACATTAAAAACCTCTACTTTGACATTCAATTATACTCTCGAAGGTACAGCATTGGAGCATCCTAATATCTTTCGCGATCTAGGTGTAATTTTTGATAAAAAACTGTCATTTAGTAAGCATATCGAGACGATAGTGTGTGAGGCATACAAATCCTATGGATTTATAGCACGAAACAGCAGAGATTTTGTGGACCCAAACACCATTAAAATGTTATATAACTGTTTTGTGAGATCCAAACTTGAATATGCTGCGATTGTATGGTATCCTCACTATAATGTACACATCGATAATCTCGAAAATGTTCAGCGTAGACTTCTTAAACTGCTGTCTTTTAAAGCGGATGGTGTGTACCCACCTTTAGGCATACCGCAAAATGAACTACTTGAGAAACATTCAACAGTAAGTCTCTTACAACGGCGGGAGTATCACTCACAAACATTTTTATCTAAAATTATTCATTATAAAATCGATTGCCCAGACATTGTGTCTCAATTAAACTTTTATGTTCCCAGATTATCCTCCCGTGATAACGTAACCTTCTACCTGCCCACAGCGCGTACAAATGTACTTCAACATTCGCCTATATATACAATGTGCAATAATTGCAATCTATTAGGAAGTCGGTTAGATATATTTTCTTGCAGCCTTAGTAACATAAGGGCCATTTACTTGGAATAAATGACTTTGTTTTTCTTTCTTTAAATAATTATATTACTATGATTTATATTTGCCTCAACTACTGTTTTAGTCTTTTCTCTTAGTATTTTAATTTTTATATTATACTTATCATACCCTCCTGTTCTGTAATTGGGTATTTCACCTGTAGAACAGTGTAATTTAAATAAATAAATAAATAAATAAATAAATAAATAAAATTATAACCAACAAAATTCCCGAATATTTTAACAAGAAGATCTCTTATAGAACGGATATACATAATATAAATATCCGTTTTAAAGGTACTCTCACTCCTCCCCTTCATCGTACTGAATTGTTCAAATGCTCCTTCTCATACCAAATAACTAAAATCTATAATTCCATACCATCTGCTATAAAAAATAAGCCAATATCGGCATTTAAATATTATTATAAGAAATCTCTCTTAAATCAACAACCATAAATACAACATCTGAGCTAAGGTAATCGTATATGCCTACCCATTGCACCTAAAGACTTGTGTGGTAATTTATTTGCTATTACAAAATAAGTTTCAATTGCTATCTTATTTACTAACGCTTAAGATTAAAAACAGGGGCATGCCTGTGCATAGCCATCTGATCTTCGGCGTTTTTCCCTCTCAATTGACTTGTATTTTCTTTATTTAATTTATGTACTTTAGTGGGAAAATAAAGACCATTTATTATTATTATTATTATTATTGTTATTATTAAAAGAACCCCGCACGCATCTTATGGAAATTGGCCCTCTTTTAAGTTGGCTGAATTTTTAATATGGTGTATATTGCGACTTTCTGATCAAAAGCTCTCATAGGCACAACTCGATACTTCGTCTAGTTTCTGAGATACAACTATAAATTCTGTATCTTGCCGACTATTAATTTATTGGTGGGGTTAAAGGAGCAATTTCCGAAAGTTTTTCAATTAAAGTTTTTTGATTAGGAAGATGTTTTTTGTTTTTTATGTAAAAAATGTTTTAGCCAATTTGACCGAATATTTTAAATTTTTAAATTTTCTAACGACACCAAATATGACTAGTAATCGACCAACGCCTAACAAAAGTTAAGCGATTACTAAAATTAACTGGCATCTAGACCCTACAGGTCACAATATTCCACATTCATATATGCACGCGCGAATAATTGCGCTGATGAATAAAATTCAGGGCCGTAGCGAAGGGAGGGGATAAGGTACCAACTTTCAGACTTTACAAAAGTTGGAAATTTGAGATATAAGTTGGCAAATTTTATTTCGGCGGGAAAAAAATTTTTCTTGTTTTTCTCCCCCACGCTTATCAGATTTTTGGAGAAATTATTATTTATTTATTTATAGAGTCGGCTTCTTAAGTTGAAAAAGCTGGCAAATTTGAAAAATAACTCCCCAAAAAAGTTGGCTCGCTACGCCTATGATAAAATTGTACCATGTATTTTCATACCGGATAAAACTTTTATGTGTAAACTCTGTATCTATTTTATACTCAAATATATACTACAGTACTAGTCCAATTAAATAAGTCGACAAATCAAAATTTTGAGGTAAATACTTGAATTTTTGATATAAATTACTTTGTTGTAATAGAACACGATTAATGAAAGAAATTTTTTTTTGAACCCCCGGGAAGGGGTGAAAAAATATATAATAAAGTGTTTTTCAAAATTATTCAAAATGTGTAAAAGATAGTAAAGAAAGTTTCAAACAAAAATTGTATAGAATAAAATTTTATATAAAAATGATCTCTTTTTTTTTGGTATTACTAAAATTAACGGAGTTAGGCTAGTTAAAAATTAAGGGATGATATCTCGGATGATATGTACAACTTTAAAAAATCATAGCGTGCTGAAAAGTTAATGAATTTAAACATTTTTTTTTCTATTTACTCAGAAAAATACAAACATTCGTTTCAGAGAAATGGATTTTTTTTTAAATTGTTAATAAAAAAGTTATAAAAATTTTAATTTTTTTATTTTCAATTAAAACCACTTTGAACGGTGAAACGAATTTTTTTTACACCATTCTGTTCATCATTTAATATATTGAACATTTGCTTTTGAAATTTTTTTTTTACCCATCATTTTCGAGCAGGTATGAATTTATTTACCTGTTTAATTTTTTTCCAAACGTAAGACACTGCTCTTCTGACGATACGATAACTGGAAAGAAATAAAGAATGCGTACGACAAAGATAAAATGGTTTCGTAGCTGCTGCGTTGCCTACAAGACGCGCATACGTTACATCTATACTGCCGTCATAAGTCATAAGGAGAATAGCCCATCTGTAAATTGTCGGTTGGCGAGAAAAGTAACAAAGGCGTTTGTTTTCTCCCAACTAGTAAATATTAATTAAGAAAATCATGTAGCTGTTTTCATGCACTTATGTTTTTGTACTTTATAATTTTAACCTCCCCACAATAAAATTGTGGGAGGTTACTACAATTAGTCCAAAATCGAAAATTGAGATAACATCAAATCTTTCCGTTTTGAGGTCCCAGGAACCCAAAAAAGTTGTTTTTGAAAAATGTCTGTGTGTGTGTATGTGTGTGTGTGTGTGTGTGTGTGTGTGTGTGTGTGTGTGTGTGCTTATGTCGTCACATAATTAGGGGGACGCACCACATGCCTGGACTTTAATTATCGGGTCTGCGCGATTTATCGGGCCATACACAAGACCCGACAGCATAAAAATATGTTCATCGGGCTTTTTAGGTACCGAATGACCTTCAGAGCATACAATTTTGTAATGACCCAATAAGTATACTTTGTGCACATGTGTATTTTTTTTTCTTGTTTTCAAATAAGTAGCGGGTCTTCTTTCGTAGTCGACGGCTAGCGCCATCCTCGGTTGGCAATGGAAGTTTTAACCGTGTGTGATTCCCCGACAAGTTGGTAGATTTATTTGCGTATTTATAAATGATATTTTACGATTTTTATAATCTGACATCAGGAGTGAGTGAAACAGAAACTGCAGAGTACCAGTAATTAATGTTACGAGTTTTGAAGTGAAAATCAAACATTTATAGTTTACGTCTTGAGTATAAAAGGAGCTCCCTAAATTATAATAGAAATAAATATATCTTATTTTAATTTCAAACAGCCTACTCAGGCGTATAATTTCTAATTTTATAATTATTTTAATTCCCTCGCTTACCGAAAGGAAGTATTGTATTTGTGAAAAAATCACCCTTCGAGATTTCTCAATTCTTCACGTTTCAAAGTACGTAGATTATTACAAAAATTAAAGCCGTTTAATTCCGTCCGTCTGTCGATCTGGCGCCTGTTGATGCTATATCTACAAAACCACTAAACGGAGAATTATAATATTTGGTAGGTAGTTGACGCTACCACCGACGAGAAACTGGGTTACAGTTCCATTGAAAAATGTCGATAAAAAATATAATTAAGGAAAAATATAAGATGGTAATAATTGACATGTAGTTAATACAACTGTCAAGGAAGAAATATATTTAAAAAATAAATACAGGGTGGTCACCCCAACAATAATAATGAAAAAATGCGGCAGTGACTGATAATAGTGGACATGCAGTTAACACAACTCTCAAGGTTTAAAATATGAAAAATATACAGGGTAATTACCCTAAAAAAATTATGACAAATGTGACGTATATTATTTTGAAAAATATGAAAATTATACAAGGTGGTCACAAGCAACCATAATTATGGTGGATTAAATATTTGGACTATAGTTGATAGAATTATTAGAATTACCAAAGAAGAAATCTGACTTTCTTTTAATGAAATGTATACAGGGAGGTCACTCTAAAAATAGCTAAACGGCAGAGGAATATAATATTTGGAATGTAGTTGTCACTTGTCAGGAAGAAAACCTGACATATTTTTAATTAAAAAAAGTATACAGGGTTGTCATCCAACAGAAAAAATAATTAATGACAAAAGGATGCAAACTGTGCATTTTTAATGAAGGAAGTTTTGGGTAAATGCTTTTACCTACGATCACTACTGTAAATAGTAAAAAACACACTACCTGCCATCCATGTAAGTTGAATTTTACGTATTGTAAACAAAACGCACTGTAAACAAATCGCACGGTAAACAAAACGCACGGGACCCCAATTATAGGTGGCTTAGATCGCTGACGCGGGGTTTAAACAAAAAAAAAATGCGCCTACGTAATTTTCAAACGCTGTCAAAACTGACATAATATTTGTTGAATGACATTGTTGACGTGGAAGTATAGTAACGACAAAAAAAAGTTAAAAAATTTTTATTGTCCAAATAGGCTTAAAATGTCATGAAACGTCGAGATTTTAAGTTTGAGCGAAAAAAAATTTCTGTCTGTCTGTCGGTCTGTCTGTCTGTCTGTAACTTTTTTTTGTGCGCACGTCTCCAATGAGAACACAAACGTTTAAAAGACGTTAAAATTAACGATAACCGAACGTTTAGTAACCATTGTACTACGGCGTTGAATCAACGGACGAATGTCCCGCGGTTCAACGTGTATTTCAAAGTATTTTACAACATTTTTGTAACGTTATATTTAACATTAATTAATGTTATATGATGGCGTTTTTGTAACGTTACGTCTATAATATTACTTAACGTTGAAGTGGACCGCTAGTGAACGTTATAGGATGACATTTTTGTAACGTTATGTATATAATATTCCGTAACGTTGAATTTGACCACTATTTAACGTTTCAACAACGTTAACTAACGATCAAATTCAACGTTAAGTAATATTATAGACATAACGTTACAAAAACGTCATCCTATAACGTTCACTAGCGGTAAAATTCAACGTTAAGTAATATTATAGATGTAACGTTACAAAAACGTCATCATATAACGTTAATTGACGTTAAATATAACGTTACAAAAATGTTATAAAATACTTTGAAATACACGTTGAACCGCGGGACATTCGTCCGTTGACTCAACGCCGTAATACAATGGTTACGAAACGTTCGGTTATCGTTAATTTTAACGTCTTTTAAACGTTTGTGTTCTCATTGGGATCAGTATTAACATTATTATTGATATGATTGGAAAACAACTGAAATAACCACGTTGTATCCCGAGCCACAAAATAATGATCTTTAATCTGATCCCTATAAAATCCGTCCATATAAATCGTTGTTCCCTGAAAGAATTATGTTTTTTAATTTCTATAAATTCATAAGGGTATAAGCTAAAGCATGACAAATTATTGCCAGTGGTTTGTATGTATCGCCATCTACAAATAACTTCTGCAACAAACTACGTGGTAAGCAGGCAAATTTAATGCATTAAGATAGATGTGTAGAAAAACGTTAAAAAAACGTCACCATCTACCATTTATTTTACTTGTAGATTTAGAACGTCAGTGTATTTTAATAAGTGGAAAGCATCAGTTATTTTAACGTTGTATACGGTTAGTGGCTCCCCCTATATTTCCTTTATATTTTAACTTATCCACTTGAAATTTGGGGTGCATAAACTACCTGTAAACATGGATTTTTCGGCATAAAGAATGGTATAAGACCATTTCCGGTTTACCCGGAAATGACCGCAACTTTCGATTTTTAAATGGAACACCCTGTGTATTTTTACATATTTGGATTCAAGACAACATTCTAAGTATACCCTGAAATTTTCGCGAATTTTTGAGTCGATGTTCAGTTTTTTTATGCATTTTAAGACATTCGTCTCGAGTGCTTTGGAATACCAAAATTTGTTCTAAGGCAGGTAAAGTCCAAGGAAAAAATATAATTTTTCCTTTTATTTCATTAATAACTATTTACGAAGCCTCCAAAATTGAACAAATCACTTTTTTATCGAAAACTTTTTTTTTTTCAAATGGGAAGATGGTGGCTCCTAGTGTTCATTAAATTATAGATTTTTTTCTGATTTCATTGATATACCCATTTCAAATCTATGCTATTTGTTTTTCTATTTTATTAAATTTATTTAAAAATAAAAAATCACTTTCAATATAATTCTTCTTGAACTTTAACATTGTTGTCTTTGCAAAAATCATGTCTAATAGTGAAATGTGAATAACTACCTTTTTTGTGAATAATAGCCTTTTGGTTCTCTCTTTTGTTTCTTAATAGGTATAAGTACTAGTGCAAAGTATAAGAATCAATAAAAATTATTTTGAAAGTGATTTTTTATTTTTAAATAAATTTAATACATGAATTCAGAAAAAAAATCTATAATTTATTGAACACTAGGAGCCACCACCTTCCCATTTGAAAAAAAAAGTTTTCGATAAAAAAGTGATTTGTTCAATTTTGGAGACTTCGTAAATAGTTATTAATGAAATTAAAGGGAAAATTATATTTTTCCCTTGGATTTTACCTGCCGTAGAACAAATTTTGGTATTCCAAAGCACTCTAGACGAATGTCTTAAAATGCTTTAAAAAGCTGAATATCGACTCAAAAATTCGCGACAATTTCAGGGTATACTTAGAATGTTGTTTTTAAACCAAATATGTAAAAATACACAGGGTGTTCCATTTAAAAATCAAAAGTTGCGGTCATTTCCGGGTAAACCGGAAATGGTCTCATACCGTTTTTTATGTTGGAAAATCCATTTTTACAGGTAGTTTATGCTCCCCAAATTTCAAATGGATAAGTTAAAAAATAAAGGAAATATAGGGGGGAGCCACTAACCTGTGGCACCCGGTATAATGTAACTTCAATATATAATAGTTATTAATGATACTAGTTTGATATGAACATTATATAACGAAACGCATTTGAAGTTAACCAGGAGGCGGAGCCGAGTGATTTTATCACACTAGTTTCATTAATTGTCATACACTTCTATCATTCAAAATTTAATACATTCATCTTTAAACTTTAAAATAATATTTAGCTTTAAGATATGGCATATTTGTCATTAATTTCTTACGTCAAAAACACGTAAAAATTTAATCATTAAATAATTAATATGTTAACGTAAAAATTGCATTTGATTTTCACACAAATTTATTTTTGATATAATTTTACAGTCAGTAAAAATACTTGTAATAAGAGTTATTTAATAATTTACTGAATATGTAAAAATAAAATTATATTTTATAGCATGATTCATTAATATCTTACGTTTAAAACTCGTCTAAACAAAACGTGTTTTCATATGTTATTTTTAACGTTATAGTCAGTGAAATTTTACGTAATTAGAACGTTCATAACAAACTTCGGTAAATAATTAGCTTTGGACGTTAAAGTAACGTCCAGTGTTAACACATGGTATATTTATCATTAATTTCTTACATTAAAAATACGTACAAAATTAAATTGTTAAACAGCAATATGTTAACGTGAAAATCACATTTGACTTTCACGGGAAATATATTTTTACTGGATTTTTGTCGTTTCCAGAATATCTTAAGTTTAAATCTCGTCTAACCAAATCGTTTTAAATTTGTAACGTTATAATCACCAATACATTTTTACCCAATTAGAACGTTCATAACAAACGTTGATAAACGTTTAACTTTCAACGTTAAAGTAACGTCCATTCTTAATACATGGTATATTTATCATTAATTTCTTACATTAAAAACACGTAAAAAATTAAATTGTTAAACAATAATAGGTTAATGAGAAAATCACGTTTGAATTTCACGGGAAATTTATTTTTAGTGGATTCTTGTCGTTTTTAGAACGTTAAAAATTTACGTTATTTGATAATTCACTGAATAAGTTAAAATAACGTTATGTCTTAAGGAACGATTTATTTTTCGTTAATATCTTACGTTTAAAACTCGTCTTAACAAAACATTTTTCCATACATTATGTATAACCTTATATTCAGTAAAATTTTACGCAACTAAAACGTTTAAAACAAACGTTGATAAATATTAACTTTGAACGTTATGTAACGTTAATTTTTAACACATGTTGTATTATCACTCATTTCGACCATTAAAGAGACGTAAAAGATTAAATTGTTAAACATTAATATGTGAAAATCACGCTTGAATTTCACAGATAATTTATTTTTAGCAAATTTTTGTCGTTTTTAGGACTGTAAAAATACACGTTATTTGATAATTAACTGAATACGTTAAAAAAAACGTTAATACTTGAGGTATGATTAATTTCTCGTTAATATCTTACGTTTGAAACTCATCTAAATAAAACGTTTTTCCATATGGTATTTATAACCATATATTTAGTAAAATTTTACGTAATTAAAATGTTTAAAAACAAAGTTTGAAAAGCATGTAATTTTGAACTTTACGGTAACGTTTAACACAACGTTTTTAACGTTTTAATAGAAGACGTATTCATCATTCATTTCTAACGTTGAAAATGCGTAAAAAATTAAATTGTTAAACAGTAATATGTTAACGTGAAAATCACGCTGGAATTTCACAGACCATTTATTTTTGGTCAATTTTTATCGTTTTTGGGACATTAAAAATATACCTTATTTAATAATTCACTGAATACGTTAAAATAACGTTATGTCTTAAAGTATGATTAATATCTTACGTTTAAAACTCGTATAAAAGAAAACGTTTTTTATATGTTGTTTATAACCATATATTCAGTAAAATTTTACGCAATTAAAACGTTTAAAATAAACGTTGATAAACACTTAACTTTGAACGTTACAGTAACGTTTATTTTCAACTCATGGTGTATTTATCATTCATGTATAACATTAAAAACACGTAAAAAATTTAATTGTTAAATAGTAGTATGTTAACGTGAAAATCACGCTGGAATTTCACAGACAATTTATTTTTGGTGAATTTTTGTCGTTTATAGGACGTTAAAGATAAACGTTAACCCAACATATTAGTTTAACGTTTCTTAATAGTAATTTTAACACTTTAGGTTATTTTGTGCTGTTACATTAACGTTAAAAAAACGTTCAGTTGAAAAGGCGTTTAAAAAAAACGTTGTTTTTTTAACCATTAACGTTATTTCAACCAAGGCAACGTTATTTTAACGTTCTTTTAACTATTGTGTTCTCATTGGGTTTACTCTGGAACCGCTTAAGATATTCACTTGAAATTTGGTACACATATGTACTTTAACGAGATTTAGAACTATGTTATATTTTCATCTTGTTCCGTCGAAGGGTTAGGGTGTAAATTGGGGTAAATTTGGGGTAAATGGGTAAATCAAGCAGGTAAGTGTCCACGAAATTGGTATTTAGTATATACAAGATAATCTAAGGTCTCAAAAAAAAATTTTGGCATTAGCCACCCCAATTACCACCCCCACCCCCTTACTAAAGGGGATGGAAAAAAATTGTGATTTAGTGTATGTACAGGAACCAGAAACCACCCCCACCCCACTACCGATGTGGGGTATCGTTTTATGGGTTTTTGGGGTAGAACATTTTAAATATTATATTATTAAAGTTCCATAAACAATTATTTTCACATACAAAGTTTTTTCGTTGTGAGTGACTTGGATAGAGAATCTAGATGTGGAAGTAGTGATTCCTTGGGCAGCGGTTTTTCATTCTGCGTGAAGGCCCGATAAATTGATACACGCTTGTGTATACAGGCTATTAGATTTGAAGTATAACATGTACCATAACCCGACAAATTGGTAATGGTATACCCGAATATTATGTTTAAGGTTTATTTTATGTGAAGACCCTACATGCTATGGTTTTCAAAAATTCAGTTTATTGAAATCGTAATATAGTAATGCATAATGTAGTAAAGATTATAGGTACTATTTTTGGTCTCTGAGTAAAATAACCAATTTAAGTTTAATAGAATAACATTACTTTTAACAAAATAATAATAAATATTGTAATAAATTCATCTAATATACAGTGTGTCCACGGATGGGCTTAATTATACTTTATTTATTTTGGGTTTTTTGATAAGAAATTATCATAAAAACTTCTGCTTACTCTGAAAAGTTCTTGGCCATTTTCAAGATTTCCTATACAGGGTGACCAAAGATGTTAAAATTTCAGAATTAGGTTTGGTACTTCACGTCTGTAGCCGGAAAAAAAAAATGTAGGTATTGTATCTCATAGTTTCTTTATATCATTAGTCGCGTTCCTCTCCAAAAGGCGAGTGTACGGTCGATAGCAGCTCCAGCTATTTCTTCCGGGGTAACGAATGGTTCTCCGAAGTATGAAAGCCTTTCAGCCTCCAAGGCTGGGCATTCATATAGTATATCTTGAGGAGTTTCTTCATCCTCACCACAGATCCTGCATTCTGGATTATCACCCACTCCTATATGTTGAAGGTGCTGATGGGACTTCAGGGAAGACCAATAACACTACTTTTTAACTTTTTTCCTTTCTTTTGTCTGTGGCACGGTGCTCAAATTTTCCAAGGGGGTGTCGAGCAACCTCCTGGAGCTCCTTGGCTTCAATTCTGATGGTTCCGTCCAGCTGGATCTAAAATAGTTTTCAGTATGTTTTAAATTTTTTACTAATAGAGAAAATTAAATTAAATTTTCTCTGAACCATTTCACCTGAGAGTATTTCTACTTACTGCTAGAATTTTAAATTTTCCTGAAACCAGTGGTGTAGAAATGAGGCACACCACTTTTTATTTAAATAAACATCGTTAGTAGATAAATAAAAAATTAGGCTATTTTTGAAATCTACATTCCATTTGGGACAAAAGAAGTTGTTGTGTGATTCCGTAGCATGCAGCGGTATTTCATGAAAATTAAATAAGTAAGTGTATTATTAGATAAATTCGGTAAGCCAGTGAGCTATTTACCTCTTTCTAGAACCTTAGTATTAAAAATTATATAAACACTTCCAGGGTTGTACAGCAGGACCTGCCACGTCCACGCTGGGTTAGATTATGATCATGCATGTTGTCAGTAGCGAGAGCCTCATGACGCATGGTACATGAGTGGGGGTCACCCAGTTTT
The DNA here is from genome assembly GCA_936432065.2 of Rutpela maculata. Taxonomy (NCBI): domain Eukaryota; kingdom Metazoa; phylum Arthropoda; class Insecta; order Coleoptera; family Cerambycidae; genus Rutpela; species Rutpela maculata. Next base: position 44,850,103 of record OW386289.2, read on the forward strand.
CACTTCTTTGCACTGAGAAATTTAATTAATTAAATATTAACTATATCACTTAATTGCTGTTATGCTGATATGTACCACTCTATCTAGAATTTTTCACTTAACAACGGTCTTTGTCACCTCGTTTTTCACTTCTTTGCACTGAACGATTTAATCACCCATATTAATTAAATATTGGCTAGATTACTTAATCGTTGTTATGCTAATACGTACCACTTTATGTAAAATTTTTCACTTAATAATGAGCGTAATTTTGACCTGAAAAACCTCACTTGATAATTTACTTAAGAAAATATTATGACCATTCTTTAAAAGTAATTCATTTGATTATTATGGGTTTAGTTTATATTAAATTCGTTTGAGTATTTTTAATTATTATGAAAAAAGAATTATTTGAAGATTAACATAAGAAATTTAAATAAACATAAACACACCACAGATAGTAGACAGCCCCCAAATCCAAAACCAAGACTGTGCGGAAGGGGGCTACACATTTAGAAAAACGCAAACATACATCCACACCCACCGGTGTTGTCAATACTGGGGCTGGAGGTCGAACCCAGAGCGCGGTAGTTAGTCGATCAGCATATTTGCCACTCAATACGCCTTAACCGATTGAGCTACCGCGCCGGTATTGACCATGACCATACTTACGAACAAAATATTATTGGTTATTTCGGGTACAATCTAAATTATTTTTATGACTAAAAATAATTTACTTAAAGGTTTATACAGGGATATTATGGCCATACTTTAATAATCTATTGCCCCGCTATTTTGTTGACAGATGTCGACTTTTCATTAAGATATAAATAAACTTGACTGGCAAAATTTAAATTAATAGATACTTAAAAATGAAGAGGGTACTTAACTCTTTGCCTGTGTTGCATCCTACACTCTTTTCATTTCTTTATACACAGCACCGGTCGGTTTTATCACTAAATAACTCTGTATTAGTTATTTTCAAATATTAATTCTATATCAACTTTATTTTTTGTTGTGACAATATCGATTTACGCGGAATTTTTGAGCTACACTTCACCTAAACTTTATCAAATTTGACGGAGTTAACCCAGTATTTTCGCTTGGATATGTGGATATGTTAAAAAAATGGAATTGTTGAGGTGTTGCAATGTTAATAGTCTAAGTAGCCGTACATACTTATAACTCAAATAATTTTTTTTTGTAATTTATACATATTACCAATTATCATTGTCCGGAATTTCTCTCAAAACGCATTTATCGGCCTTAATACATTTATGGATAAACTTACTAGTTGGAATATAATTGACTAAATAAATATTACTTACTTGTTTATTAACCAATTAGTCGGCTCTTTGTACACGGCATACCTAAAACTAAATTGTCAGAACTACAAACACAAATGTATCAGATTATCGGGTCTTACATAAAATGAACCAAAAATCATATTCGGATATCTTGGAATTTACCAATTTGTCGAGGCCTTAAACATAATAATAATAAGTTTTTACTAAGCGCGAAGTTACACATATGATTCTTTAATTCATTGTACCTCAAACCGAATAGACGGTACGTTATAAACAAGTGTGTATCAATTTATCGGGTCATCGCACGGAATGATCTTAAAACACAATAATCGGGACATAATCCATTATTTACCAACTTGTCGGGTTCCCTCACACGTTATACTTCAAATTAAATAATCTGGTATATACTCACAATTAATGTATCAGTTATCGGGCCTTCACAAACATAATATTCGGGACATGCTATTATTTAACAATTTGCCAGTGTACTGAATTGTCAGAGCTACATAAGCAAGTGTTTTTTATTTATCGGGTCTTCCACAAAATGAACCTTAAACATTATATTCGGCCATCTTGTTGTTTACCAATTTGCCGAGACCTCGTACGTACATATGTCTTTACTAAGAGCGAAGTTAATCTTACATTTGTGATTATTTAATAAGTTGTACTTTAAACCGAATAGACGGTACTGTAAACACAAGTGTATATCAATTTATCGGGTCGCTACACGGAATAATCATAAAACCCAATAATCGGTACATAACCCACGATTTACCAACTTGTCGGGTTCTCATACACGTCGTGCATCAAATCAAATAATCGGGTCTGTACACACAATTAGTGTGTATCAATTATCGGGTCTTCACACAGAATGGGCCTCAGACATGATATTTGGGACATGCTATTATTAAACAATTTGTCGGGTCTTCATACACGTTCTACGTGCTACAGAATAATAGGGACCTACACATGAAAGTGTATCAATTTAGCGGGTCTTAACACAAAATGAACCTCAAACATAATATTCGGGACATTCTATACATCTCGATAAAAAGATTTCTACGGTGTGTATCGAAAAACGAATTATAGGGACGTAATGAGCTCAGCATTCTCTACTCGTTGACGTATGCAGCTTCAAAGACCCCGATAGTCGGTGTTTATATGTGTGTCCCAATAATTATATGGAGACATGTATAGGTGTGTGTGTGTGTGTGTGTGTGTGTGTGTGTGTGTGTATGTCTGTTAGCACGATAGCGGCGAAGCCACTAAACGGATTTGGATGAAACTTTGCATGAGGGTTTCTTTAGTGCTCCAGAAGATCTGAAAAGGTTTTGGTTGAGATCGGATTACGTTTGTTGCTGTTTTGGCACAAAAAGTTGTTTATTTTATGATTACTTACAATTTGTAATCGAACCATTGAAAAGCAGTAAAAATTCCGATTTCAACGATATATAACACTTGCACTCTTTAGCTTTGGTTTCCGTGAAAAAAATTAAAAACCAAATAACACGCTTCTTGTGTAAAATATATTTTATAGTGGAACCACAGAATACAGTAACTGCACAGAGGCGAAGTCTTTGGCGGTTCCTTTCAGTTTTGACGGCTCGTTTTCTGTGACCTTGCGTACCAGTTGCGTCTACACCACGGTGTATTAAATAGGTGGTCCGGCACTTTCCTATTATAATAATGGCTTCGTAAGTGCATGGTTTCTATTTACTTTAATAGATGGCGCGAGCAATACGGTCCTACAATTACCTGAGCATGTGCATCGCATAACTAACATAACCTCAAATTTTAAGGTGTTTTCGTTTATTCTCATATTTAATGTTTGTAACCGAAATTTGAAACGTAGGTATAAATATTGTAGATGGACGGATTACGAGTGAATTAATAATACACCTACGTCACATTACGTCACAAATAAGAAAAATTCTTAGAAACTGGTGCAGATATCGACTTAACTATTGGAAACATCCAATTAAAGTTTGAAACGTAGATGGAAATATTGTAGATGGATGGAATACGAGTGAATTAAAAATACACCTACGTTCTGATGACGTCGTAAAAGCATAAAATTCTTATAACAGGCGAACTGATGATGATATCAAAAAAATATTTCTACAAGACGAGTCACGAAATTTTTATTTTTTTAATTTCCAAGAAATATCAAATTTTCGGAGAAATGTCACTTTTCAGAAAAATGTCAGATTTTTAAAAAATGTCAAATTTTCAGGAAAACGTCAAATTTTCGGAGAAATGTCACTTTTCAGAAAAATGTCAAATTTTCGAAAAAATGTTGAATTTTCAGGGAAATGTCACTTTTCAGAAAAATGTCAAATTTTCAAAAAACGTCAAATTTTCGAAGAAATGTCACATTTCGGAAAAATGCCAAATGTTTGAAAATTGTCAAATTTTCGGAGTAGTCATTTCAGAAAAATGTCAAATTTTCGAAAAAATGTCAAATTTTCGGAGAAATGTCACTTTTCAGAAAAATGTCAAATTTTCGAAAAAATGTTAAATTTTCAGGGAAATGTCACTTTTCAGAATTGTCAAATTTTCAAAAAAATGTCAAATTTTCGAAAAAACGTCAAATTTTCGAAAAAATGTCACCTTTCAGAAAAATACCAAATGTTTGAAAATTGTCAAATTTTCGGAGTAATGTCATTTCAGGAAAATGTCAAATTTTCAGAGAAATGTCACTTTTCAGAAAAATGTCAAAAATTCAGGAAAATGTCAAATTTTCGAAAAAACGTCAAATTTTCGAAGAAATGTCACCTTTCAGAAAAACGTCAAATGTTTGAAAATTGTCAAATTTTTGGAGTAATGTCACTTCAGAAAAATGTCAAATTTTCAGAAAAATGTCAAATTTTATTAAAAGGACTCAAAGGAAAATTCCCAAAAAATACTACGGGTCCATTTGTGGTATAAGTTCTCTGCTAGTGTGTTAAAGCGTGCAGACTGTATGCTGAGTATTTTTGACGTGTCAGGTGTATCGAGAGATTACAAGTTTTTTCGACGTTTATAAAGCCCACGGATGGTGTGAGAGTCCATCCTGAACCGCTTACAAGCTCTACAAGTGTAAGCAATCCCACCGGAACGCTTTCGGTGAGTTTTTCCAATAAAACTTTAAAAGTGACAGTGACATATTTTAAAAACTATTTCCGCTGCTTCCGGCATACCGCCGGAAATTCTTCCGGCAACATAACCTAAAAATAGTACTACATAACCTAAAAACAATTTAGGACATTGGTACCAACCAAAACATTTTTCAAAAACCAAATTCCCCAGAGAAACATTGGAACCAAAAATTTGACAGCTATCACTTCCCCGACCGATTTAGTGAAAAATTGGTCGAGGCCAAAAGATAAAACAAAATATACCAACTCAAACTTAAACGATCCACCATGAACACTACCCTGGCTACATCTGGCAGGGAAGCTGTCTACCAAGAGTTATATGGTTTTTTCCAAAGATGGCCATCCCTGCCATCCATCCCATTACCAACAAACAGGTTTTTTCGTTTAGTTGTTTCCTGTATCAATAATCAAAATTATTAAGTGCTCTTGCCTACGAACGTTTTTATAGAATTGTGTTTATTTTCATATTAATTTTAGGTCCATGTGGACACATTATAATTTTAACCTAGTCTTTAAGCCTGCCTACAGAAGACAGGAGCTACTTTTCTATTTTTCTCCAAGCCAAACCGGACCTACCCCGTCAGCTTCACACTCGCCACGGCGGTGTTCACCGTGGTTGTCTGGCTGGCCCCGGGCTAGGATCCGATGAAGCATATATTTGTATTAAAAACATTGAATAAAATATTAATGTTGTGCAGACTATAAATTTAACACTCAAGTTCTTAGGTCCAAATCCCACCGAACGCAAGACTTTTTTTCCCATTGTAATACGAAAAAAATATTTCAACTTAATAAATATAATTAAATGAGATCGTTCATATTGTTTAGTGCTCTTTTCGGCTTCAAAGAATCACCGGGTGGGGAGGTTCCAGCCGCTTCCAGTAGCTGCCGATTTTTTTAATAATATTTTTAACTGCAGAACTCTTGGATGCTCATATATTATTAGAATCTCATTTATGACATATATCTAGATGCGGCTTTTCACCTTATGACGGCAGTAAGGGCATCCGCGCTTGACGTCACAACTAACCTCAAAAATATTTGTTTCTTAAGATTTAAGAGTATTACGCAACTATTATTGAAATTTCTGCCTGGTTCCCGTATTTTCAACTAAAATCTAGTTCAGTGAAATGTTTATGGAGTTCTAAATACTTTGTCCCAATAAAATAGGACTCTTTTTGTAGGTTGGAAATCTAACCTGTAATTAGCAGTCTATTTCTATTAATCAACAATATTGAATATTATTTACGCGAATTTTTAAATATTTGCTTAGAGCCAGTACCGGCTCCAAGCTAAAAATGCGTATACAAACATTAAAAATGAGAATAAACTTGAAAAACTTAAAATTTAAGGTTATGTTGGGTACATGATGCAGATGCCCGATATCTCAATGCAGCGGTTGTGATTGTTTTGGTGAATAAATGCTCCTACAAATTGTTAACAAAATTTTTAATTGTGGTCAAGTATAATAAGAGTGTTTTGCGAAATCTACATACTTATACACGCTTCGTTTTATGTACATTTTGGTTATAGGTATTAGATACATGGCATTTTGTTTACGTGATCCAAATATTTTTAAAATTAATCTTTGAATTGTAATGAAAGAAATTATTATTACTATCAATACTTGCTGATTTTTACTAAATTTAGAATTATTTGTTTGACATTATTGATATAAATTAAAAATAAAGTACACAATATAATTTTTTGCGAGAAAATTTTGCAGACGAATTATTGGAGTGTTGGAAATAATTGTTTGAAACATCGTTTTAAATTAGTCGAAATTCGCGTATTTTAACCAAGGTTGCAAAAAATGTTTTTTATGCATTTTCGATTAAATTAATAAACTAATCCGTAATGTAGAAGTAAAAATTATTTGCAAAAATGAATATTTGCAATCGTGAAAATTATTTTTTTTCCACATTAACAATTGTAATAATTTTTCTTCTTAATTTCAAAAAAATTGACAATTACAAATATTTACATTACTTATTTTTTAAATTACAAAATTTCATTTATTTTAATTTATTATTTTTTAAGACCATAAGAAATTATTATAAAAATTATTATAATTGTATACATATTTTAAAAATTGTGTACACAGAAATATATTAATCAACAAAATTTTTTTTGGATAATTATTTTCAATTCTGAATGAAAAAAAATGACATTTAAAAAAAATGATCGATACATTTCCATTAAAATAGATCATTGATATTATTCTATTCCTAATCTAAATAAAAATAAACAGTTTAAAAAATAAAATTGGATAAATTAAATAATAAATAATTGAACTATTTTTTGGATGGATGGATAATAACAATTAGAAGAAAATAATTCATTCTTAAAACAAAATGTATGATCCATTCTATATTAAATTAATCTTATGAAAAGTTAAAATAAGAACTATCAAAAACAAATTTGTTAACAATTTTTAGGAGCATTTGTTCACCAAAACATATACCACCGCTGCATTGAGATATATAGACTAGTTCACAAGTTCAAAGCCGTGTTAATGCTTAATAAAGCTCGTGAAAATATGAGTGAGGGATCATTGGATTCGGAATGACACCTAGAAAAATGTGCAAAAGTTTCAAACCCGCATATAAACAATTGCAAAAGTTATAAATTAATGAAGATTGAAAAAATAACGAGTTTCGTTTTTTGCAAATAACTCGAAAACTATTAATATTTAAGAAAATTTAAAGGAAGGTTTTTAAAGAGGAATGAATTTCAAATAAAAAAGTCCCAACTCCCGAAACTCTATGTCTATTATTAATAATTTCAATTTAATGTTGAAAATGGAGCTTTGTGCGGCGAACACTAAGCCGTTACGATGCTCTGAAGCCGGCCGTAATAAGTAAAAATATTTTTTATGTTGTTAAATATTAATTTAAACATTTTAAAAAATTATGGTATTATTTAGACACTCAAAGGAACAATATCCCGTTGGAAAAAAATTGTTTCACCGATTTTTCATAAAATGAGCCTATTGTTGTTTTGAGTTTTGCTCGAAAACTATGCATTTTTCCTAAAAACAGTCAATAGAAAAGTTGTTGAGAATTAAATTTCCAATCGAAATGGCACCTTCAGAAGTCAAATTTTTTTTTTACAAAAATGCGCCCAGAAAACAAAACGAGATATTGTTCCGTTAAGTGTCTAAATAATACCATAATTTTGAAATTAATATTTAATAACATAAATAAATATTTTTACTTATTACGTCCGATTTCAGAGCATCGTATCGGCTTAGTGTTCGCCGCGCAGAGCGATGAGAGATAGAGTTTCGGGAGTTCGGCTTTTTTATTGGAAATTAATTCCTCTTTAAGAATCGTTCTTTCAATTTTCTTAAATATTAATAGTTTTCGAGTTATTTGCAAAAGTCGAAAATCGTTATATTTTCAATCTTCATTTGTTTATAACTTTTGCAACTGTTTATGTGCGGATGTGAAACTTTTACACATTTTTCTAGACGTCATTCCGAATTCAATGATATTTTTACGAGCTTTATCAAGCATTAACACGGCCTGGAACTTGTAAACTAGTCTGCATCTGCATCATGTACCTAACATAACCTTAAATTTTAAGTTTTTCAAGTTTATTCTCATTTTTAATGTTTGTATACGCATTTTTAGCTTGGAGCCGGTACTCGCTCCAAGCAAATATTTAAAAAGTCACGTAAATAATTTTTCAATATTCTTGATTAATAGAAATAGACTGCTAATTACAGGTTAGATTTCCAACCTACAAAAAGAGGCCTATTTTATTAGGACAAAGTGTCTAGAACTTCATAAACATTACACTGAACTAGATTTTAGTTGAAAATACGGGAACCAGGCAGAAATTTTAATACTAGGTGCGTAATACTCTTAAATCTTATGAAACACATGTTTTTGAGGTTAGCTGCGACGTCACGTGCAGATGCCCTATAGATGTGACGCATGCGCGTCTTGTAGGAAACGCAGCAGCTACGAAACAATTTTATCTTTGTCGTATGCATTCTTTATTTCTTTTCAGTTATCATGACGTCACAAGAGCAGTGTCTTACGTTTGGAAAAAAACTAAGCAAGTAAATAAATTCATACCTTCTTGAAAATGAAGGGTAAAAAAACATTTCAAAAGCAAATGTTCAATATATTAAATAATGAACAGAATCGTATTAAAAAAAATCGTTTCACCGTTCAAAGTGGTTTTATTTGAAAATAAAAAAATTAAAATTTTTATAGCTTTTTTATTAACAATAAAAAAAAAATCCATTTCTCTGAAACGAAGGTTTATATTTTTCTGAGTAAATAGAAAAATTTTTTTTTTGATTTATTAACTTTTCAGCACGCTATGATTTTTTGAAGTTGTACATATCATCCCTTAATTTCTAACCAGCCTAACTCCGTTAATTTTAGTAATACCAAAAAAAGTCTAGAGATGATTTTTATATAAAATTTCATGCTTTGTTTGAAACTTTTCTTACTAGATTTTACACATTTTGAGTAATTTTGAAAAAACACATTATTTTATTTTTCTTCACCCCTTCCCGGGGGTTCAGAAAAAAATTTCTTTCATTAATCGTGTTCTAATACATCAAAGTAACTTATATCAAAAATTCAAGTATTTACCTCAAAATTTTGATTTGTCGACTTATTTAATTGGACTATACTACATATATCTATTCTAATAAAATAAGGAGTAGGTATCTACATATATTTGGCACCGAGCAATTTCATTTTAATTATGACAATATTATTTGACAAAAGTAAACTATTTACATGTTTGTCAGATTATTGTAGATAAATGTTCAATTTTTTTAATTAAGAATGTACTTTTTCTACAATTCTCTTTCGTTTCGTTTCAATTATAAAGTCTGATAGAAATATTTATGAAGAATCTGGTAACATATTATTTAGCGGTTATTCTAAGTTCTATATAATTTCTTGACAAATTAAAACAACTTCTTATATGATGACAAAGCAGTGCATTTATTCTTAACAATAGTTTTTCCAGAAAATAAACATAAACGACCAGACCATCTAACCTCACATCACAATTATCTGCGCGTGCGTAATTGAATGTGGAATATTGTGACCTGTGAAGCCTAGACGGGAGTCTAAAATTAAAAGAGTTTTGCGAGGTTATAACAACGTCGTCCCGTCGATTTAGCACTGCTCATGTATTTAAGTTATTGTCCGACCGCATTTTGCGCTAATGTTGACGTTGCAATTAGAGCAAAAACAATAGGACGTAAGGAAAATGTTACTTAGGATTGCCCATCCTTATATACATCTTTGTTTACGCCCTTGAAATAAATGATGTGTCAACATTTTGCAACAACAATGTAAGTTCAGTTTTTATTGACATTGACCTTATTTACAATGATGAACTTATGTTATAAATATGAGAATATGTAGATTCCAGATAATAATTTTTAATGATAAAATATTTAAAATATTGAATGAGATACAGTTAAGACTTGCTTTCATTTTTACGGTAATGAAGTGAATGAGATCATAGATTTGACACATTGGAATACTGACAGAATGTACAGAAACAAGAAACACGAAAAGATATACAAGGTGGGGCAGTGGTGCGTCGGACTTCGGTAGTTTGGTAGTTCGAGTTCTGTGATAGCTAGAAATTTTTAAAAAATATGTAAGCATACTGTCTGTAAAAAGTCTATAACAGGAAATTATTTTTAAATATACATCAGATCGAGTCAAAACGATTCTATAGATTTAAGTGTCTCTTTTTTAATGAAATGCCATGTATAACAGTACCTACATTTCTTTAAGCCCCTTTCTAGACTCCTTTCAGTTCTTTATTATTATTGACTACCTCCCAACCAGCACTTGAATGTAATACATTCTTTTGTTAAAATAATGCCATCCGCAAATGCATATTGAAAAAATCACTAGTCACAATTACGGGTTTTAAGAAAAAAATTATGTGTGAATACTAGTTATGAGACGGATCAGTCAATTTGAGGTTGCTATTATTCCTAAAATTGCTGGTGGTATAGATCCAAAAGCAGTTATTATCCTTTCCTTCATATTTTGGATTTCTTTCACGTAAGATCTGGGGATCTAGCAGGCCATTTAGTGGAACCATTGCTTTCAATTCATTGAAGTGGCTAGATATTATTTAGGTGGTCCTTTACTGCATTTAAATAATGTAATGGAGCACCATCTTGAATGACCCACATCATATTTCGAATCCTTTCAGGAAGATTCACCAATAATTGGGGCAGACAGTACTCCAGAATATGAAGATAAATAGCACCAGCCAATGTACCATCAAATAAATGTAGCAATATTACATGTTTTCTAATAATTCCTCCCCAAACGTTTATAGACACCTGTGCTAGTTATCAACTTACCTGAAAAAGTGAGGATAGTCCGAAGTATAATAATGGAAATTGTGCCTGTTAAAAAATCCATTTTTATGAAAAGTTGCCTCATCAGTGGCCCAATTACAAAACTGTAGACGCCTTTGAAAATCGTTATCAATTAGTTCCTGGCGCATTTGAATGTGATATGTATGAAACTTTTTTTTTAAGATTCTGCTTATTCCTAATAATGAGCTCACTTCTCTCTGGCTAATATGGGAATTTTCAACCCATTATTTGCTTTTAATTTCCAATCCATCCAGAACATGACAAAATAACTTGCTCTACCAAATCTGATAAATTCAAAGTAGCTGAAATTTTAAAGAAAAGATAATATCCGGGGTTTGGTGTGCACCAAGGATTATATTCTGGACCAGAGAATCCAATTACTTATACATTATACCAGGACGCAAGGGACATAGGTGAACTGAAAAGGCTGACGAACTGACCCGGGAAGGCACGTCTAAACCCCCAATAGGAGCCGATCTCTTTTGCGGTGCATGCCATGCAGATGAGCATTACGACACCCCGTATATACAGGGTGTTTCTTAATGACGTGCTAATATTTCAGGATGTGATTCCTTAGATCATTTCATGGAGAAAAGTTAATATGAACATATGCTCGCAACTGCTTAATTTTTTTGCTATAGGGTGTGAATTTTTCTTTTTATGGTTATTTTTTAATATCTTAAAAAGTATTTGAGATATTATTTTCAATTTTGGTATGATTAATAGAATATAAAACCACATATTTTAGTTAGAAAAGTTATTTTATCGCTCCACAAGCGGCGTCCTTGCAAACATGTCCTCTGATATTTTTTACCAAAAAAATGGTACGCCACTGAAATTTTTCATGTGGATATTTTTTCTGATTAACCTGATTAATTTTACATGAAAACGGTCTCTTGCGTTTTTCTCGTCAAACGCACAGTTTTTGATTAAAACAATTAAATTCAAATTGAAACTAATTATTATTAACATTGATAATGATAAATTCTGTTTTATAAAAATTGTTGGAAATGGCCGCCTTCACTTCCGTCCGTCTTCGCATTGAATTGCGCACTCGGTCAAATATTCCCGGCGTATTCCGTATTGTTTCACACTAGGCAACTATTATCAAATCTTCTAAAATGTTAATGGGAGTTTTATACACCAGGATTTTAAGATGACCCTATAATAAGAAATCCAAAATGTTGAGATCGGAGAATCTTGCTGGCCATTGCGGAGGTCCTCCATGACCTATCCAACGATTGGGATAAACCACATGTAAATGGTCACGAACAATTCCACTGAAATGAACACGAGCTCAATCGTACATGTACCACATTTGATTCCTTAACGCAACTGGAACATGTTCAACACACACAGATAGTTCTTGTAGAAAGTGCAGGTAAGATTGTCCATTAAGGCATCCTGGCAGAAAGAAAAAGTCATATAAGATTCTTATCAATAATTCCTTCCCATACATTAACCGAAAATTGCTCTTGGAAATGGGTTTCGATTATGGCATGGGGGTTTTAGTCCGCCCACACATGATTATTATGAAAATTTTGAATAGAATTCCTAGAAAAATTTGCATCGTCTATGAATATAATTTGTGACTGAAACTGCGGATTTAGTGTAATATTCTGAGGGTACCACTGACAGAAGTTCACACGCTGTGGAAAATCCCTGGGACGTAATAGTCCACAGTACATCGCCCCTTTTTTTTGAATGATTAGTAACAGGCTGAATTTTCGTAAGTAGCTTCGTTTTGACGAGACGCCCAACTTTTCTCTCTGCGAAAATTCTCGGGTAGTGGTAGCTAACAGCAAAAATTATTTTTTCTATTTCGCACGAATTAGACAATTCGACAACCTGTCAAATCATTTTGGCAATATATTTTTCATTCGTTAAACGTTTGTTAAAGAGTTTGTTTTTCGATTGCCTTGGTTACGTTTGCACGAGTTAATTATAATAAACCCCGTGTTTGTCCACAACATATTGCCAAAATAATTTGACAGGTTGTCGAATTGTCTAATTCGTGTGAAATAGAAAAAATAATTTTTGCTATAGCTACCACTACCGAGAATTTTTGCAAAGAGAAAAGATGGGCGTCTCGTCAAAACGAAGCTACTCACGAAAATTCAGTATGTTACTAATCTTTAAAAAAAGGGGCGATGTACTGTGGACTATAATGCCTGTACTCTTAGAATATGGTACAGAGAGAACAAAAATCAACCAAAATTCGCCAAATAATTTGACGGCAAATATTCAGAGCTCTAGCGATCTTCCTCGTAGTAATCTCAGAATGTTCGTTGATTTCCTACAGCATCGCTTCCTCAGTTTTGGGTGTCCTGATAGTTAGAGGTCTACCTTCCGAAGTACCTTTTTGGAAAGTACCAGTTGCATAAAGACGGCAATGAATAGTCGAAAAGAATCGGCTATCTGGCAAGGCACGATTAGGATATCTTTCCTCATACACACTTCTGGCTTCTGTTGTCTTACCATCTGCGAGAAAATGCATTTTCGCCATTTCTGCATTCGTATAATTCACCATATTTACTGAGATATGCGAATAAAGCAGCGAAAAAATAAAATAAATTCAACGAAACACTAAATCTCGAAGAAATACTACGATGAGTTTTGAACACCAACAACTTACTTTATGTCAACAAATATTGTCTTGAAAATTAGATTTATGTGTTCAAAAATTATTAGTCAATACTGCTAAATGAAGCAATTTCAATTTAATTACTTTAATCAAGAACTGACGAGGAAAACGTAAGGGGCCGTTTTCATGTAGAATTGACCTGGCTAAAAGTATCTACATGGAAAAAGTGTAATTGACTTTTTCGGTAAAAAATATCAGAGGGCATGTTTGTAGGAACGCCACTGCTGGAGTGGTAAAATAATTCTTCTAACTAAAATATGTGTTTTAATATCCTACTAACACATACCAAAATTGAAAATGATATCTAAAGTACTTTTTGAGATAGATATTAATAAATAATCATTAAAAAAAATCAACACCATGGCAATAAATTTAAGCAGTTGCGGACATATGAAATTACCTTTATAAAATTATCTAAGGAATCACACCCTGAAATATTAGCACGTCATTAAGGAACGCCCTGTATATACGGGGTGTCATAATGCTCGTCTGCATGGCAAGCACCGCAAAAGGGTTCGGCTCCTACTATTGCCTTAGACATAGACACGCCTCTTCATTTGATCTATGTCCCTTGTGTCCTGGTATAATGTATAAGTAATTGGATTCTCGGGCCCAGAGTATAATCCTTGGTGCACACCAAACCTCTAATATTATTTTTTCTTTAAGATTTCAGCTACTTTGAATTTATCAAATTTGGTAGAGCAAGTTCTTTTGTCATGTTTTGGATCTGAAGGAAATTAAGACCAATTAATGCTTAACCAGAAGCTATATATTTATTTTAGTTACTTTGTGTAGCATTAAACCACCCATGTCTGATAATGAATATTCAGAGACTTGAAGATGTCAAAAGGACTATTTGGCATTGTTAAATCCGCCAACGTTTGAGGTCCTTTCTAGGCCTCTCTCCGTGAACATATCAGTTGAGCAAGAATCCCTCGAAGACTGGTTACATTGATCTGAAACTGAACACAATCTCCAATAGCGGGCCGGCGAGGTTAAGTATAGTATATCGACTTATTAAATTCACATATTATAGTCTCCCAGGCATTTGAATTTTCTCAAGTGGCAATAATTTATATGCAACTTGTTGCATATTATCAATGAAAATTATATTTTAGGGAAAATTTACGACTCCAGTGTTAGCAGAGCTTACTTGGTGAACAAGTGAACAGCAATAGTATGGACTGGAAGTATTTTCCAATATAATTTTTAAAATTATCTTAATAAATTAAAATATGAAGTTTTAAATAAAAAATTGATATAGCAAAAGAATTTGTAGACATATTCTCTCTAGACTTCTAATTGGAATGTTATAAATTCCTCAAAAGCGAAGTTATGTTCAAGGAAAGTGATATCCAGAATTCGGTGTTTATCAATTATTTTTAAACACTGCTAGCGGAGCGGATCTGGTTTTGAAATGAAACCAACTTTTAAATTTTTTTTCTTTTGACAATTCGGTTACATCCGTTCTCTTTTATCATGTTATCAACTTAGTTCAGCTTAATCACACGGGGTGGCGGAGGAATTCACATTTAAAATTCGCAAAAACACGTTTTTCCACGATAACTTTGTCATTATTGACCTGACGAAAAAAAGTAAAATTAAAAATTGAAGATCTCGCGGAAGCGCATAATTTTGTAAAATTTTTTTCATATTGAACGGTAACTTTTCGTGAAAAATTTTTTTGAAAATACTCTTTCTTTTGCCCTAACACTAATGCACAAAATGTAATTCCTTAATTTTTTTACGAAAAAAAGAAGTTAGGGGGATGAGATTTTTTTGAGGTAGGTTAAATAGATAAGAATTGATGGAGCCGGAGGATTGGGTGGTGGGTCAATTAGGGGAGGGAAGGGAGGTGGGGAAAGGAAAATTATTCGAACTTTTTTACCTGTCGTGCGATTTTCAAAAACCAAAATGGAATTTGTTCGTTATTACGTCTAATATTTGACTGAATAATTTTTTTTATTTTTTTCAAATAAACAAACTTATGGGAGGGGAAAAACCTTTTGCATTTTTTTTAAAATGCGTTTTTGAGTACGAAGGAAAGGGCTCAGAAGAGATTTTTTTACAGGTAAGTGAAATTTCTTTTTATACACATATCGGCTCTCTCCATTTATCGACCACATTACCTGTAAACGACGAGAACTGAGAAATGGCAGCCATTTTCAACAATATTTTTTCACATTTATTACCATTTACTTTAATTTTTGCAATAAAAAAGTTCTGTATATTCCCTAGTGGACAATATTAAGAAGTAATTTGAAACGATTTTCTGATGAAATATATAAAATCAATCAAAATTCTGAGGAGAGGTAAAAATAGAAAATTTCTGAAGAGTTTCGTGCATACAGAAGTATCACATACATATTTAACGAAAAAGTGAGAATCGCATGCAATTCTATGCATTCATCGTCAACCAATAATGTCTACTAAAAGTTATTATACAACAAAGAGTTTATCATATATAGTGCCAATAATATACAGCTTCATGACTGTAATCTGGTTCTATTGTCAGCCAAATGGCTGCAGCTAAAAAAATGCTGTACCACTTTGACTGTTAATTCGCTGTCCCAACCTTATTGTAAAGATGCCGCGGTAGCTGCTACAGTTAAATATGGTATTTAACCATAATAAATAAATTATTCAAATTCAAAAGATTTTTATATTCAATATTAAATATTTAAAGTATCAGTATTAAAGTGGACTTTTTTACAGTCAGAATTGACGGGTAGATCGACAACCGAAAATAGAAAAAAAAATTTAGTTTCTATTTCCGGTTAGCGCGCGCGCCGACCTGAAGTTTCGTCTGCCCGTGTAATTGGGGTATGTGAAGTACATATACTAACTACCTATGCGGACAAATATCGATAATAATTCGATTTAAAAATAAATGCCCCCCCTCCCTATCCCCCTACCATACCAAAAGTTCCAGAGAGAAAGAAATTTTGTACTTATATGGTCTCTTCTATTACCGACTGGCAGACGGTAACCACTCGTCGTCGAATTTGCACGCTAGGCTATTAAGCAATAGGTCATGCTGAAGGCAGTCAAATACCCGACATCACTATTTTCTACAGCTAAAAGGCTTTAGGATGAGATGATTAAAATAACGTTTTCCAGTAAACAACACTGAGTGAACATTGTGTGCATGCAAATGACGGCATGCACTCCAAGAATTTTGTAGTAGTGACAAATTCTGAATTTTTGGTGCAGTACCTAACATCTTCTTTCTTGGTGGTAGTTACTATAATCTCGTCCTCACTACTATTCGAGAAATCCTTCAAAAATTCATCAATTATAGTAAATTTTCGTATTATCTAGATTATTCATACGCGCCATATTGTCCTCCTGGATTACACGAGCTACCAGAGATCTTGTAAAAAATCTGCACTTAGTGTACGCTGGCGCTGTACGAATAATTTTGCTAGGCTAGTGGACAACAGGAAACTGCCAAAGTGCGCACTCGGTTTCATAGGCTACACTCACTGAAAGACTATTAAACCAATGTTGTTATAAGCTCCAGATCTTTTGGTTATTGTGAAATTTATTTTAGATGTGTACTAATATTGTAAAGCACTAACGTAACTGCTATATTGGAACTTGTTTTTCCATTCAATTAAATTGCCCTCGCTAAAAACCATAAATAAAAATCTCTTTATTTAAATATTTTTATTTAAAGATGCTTTTCACAAGTTCTTTTTTATTTACTTTGCCCATCGCATTTTTTGGTATCTCTTGTACAATTTTCAGTACGCTAGGCAGCCAATATTTCGGCATCTTGTCCGCTGCCCATTCTCTTAACCCATCTAAACTAACTTCTCGTCCATTTCTAGGCACTACAACAACCGCAATTTTTTCACCCCACACGTCATCAGGAACGCCAACGACTACGCACTCCTTCACGTCAGCATGCTCCAAAAGCTTGGTCTCGATTTGCAGTGCGCTTATCTTGTACCCACCAGACTTGATAATATCCGCGCTACTTCTCCCCAACATCCTAAATTTACTCGTCTCGTGGGAATACTCGCACATGTCACCCGTTTTGAACCAACCGTCCTCAGTGAATTCCTTCTTGGTAGCCTCTGGTTTGTTGAAGTATTCTTTAAAGATGCCATCTCCTTTGACTAGAAGCTCCCCTTGTATGTTATTTTCAACTTTTTTGTCGATGAAGGTACCTCCACTGTATTCCAAGAGTGTGTTGTAAGTGTCGTTGACTTTTTCCGATAACCTTATGGACACTCCTGGCAGAGGTACCCCGACATAACCTGGTACTCTATCAGACTCGTACTCGTTCGATAGACACATCCCTATTTCGGTCATCCCGTACCGTTCCAGGAGACGGTGTCCGGATATGTCAAGCCATTTCTCGTACAACGGCACTGGCAAAGGTGCAGACCCGCACACCATGAGCCTTACTTTGTTCCGTAAATAGTCCTTGACGCGGTCTTTGTCATCTTTCAGGCTTTTTTCGTACTCTTCTATGAGCATCGAGTATATCGTCGGTACTGCCATGAAAACAGAAACCTGTTCGTTGCCTTCAGTCTTGCTCCTACCTAGTAAGTGTGACCATACATCACGGGCAGAGAATTTCGGAAGCATTATTGTCGTCGCCCCGATGAGTAATGGACAGAAAAGTGCGTTCACTGTGCCGTGCACGTGGTGAAGAGGTAATGTGTGCAATATAACGTCTTTGGAGGACCATTTCCATGCTTCTAGGAGGGTCTCAGATTGGACGGAAAGGTTCTTGTGGGATAGGACGACACCTGTAAATTTAAGATAGGTGTATTTTATATGTGTGCTAATGCAAAATAAACGTGGAAAGTCTATTGTATTGAGAAACTTAAAATATGTAGAATGAAATTAATTAGAGAAGATAACATACTAAAACTACTAAGTTTACTATTTTCGTTTATTAATAATATTGGACAGTCGCAATTAAAATAAATTTAATTTCATCTGTTTTATTCATAGAAACGGTTGAATATTCGCTATAAATATATAATAAATACCGAACACGACCTAGACAATCGGCACGCGCTAGCGATATCGGTTTGTGCGGATGTTATCTTCTCTAAGTAATTTCACTCTACTACAGGTTTAAATTTAGAAATATTTTCAAACGAATTAAATTTGTTTTTTTTTATACACATGGTGGTCATATTTATATAGAAAAAAAATTTTGGAATTCTTATTCTCACCTCTTGAAATTGTTTCATTTACTAAGAAAAAAATTCCACCAAATTTGGTCTTCCTGGAATAAAGGGAAGTGGCGAATTTTTGTGGGTAAATTTGTTAGTAAAGGACATACCTTTTTTTAGTTATTTTTATTTATACTCATTTAAATTACATTTTGTATTACATGTAAATTATTTTTTATAATTGTTATTATGATGTTGGCAAGTAATTTTACCTGCTTGCAATAAAAAGCAAAGAGAGTAGGATTATTTAATTAAAGAGCGATTTTGGCCTTTTTCAAAGATGAGTCTTTCTAGAAGTAGGCAATAAAACAGATAAAAATATCATATCTTTTTGCCTGCTTCCACGTACAGGACATATCGTTAACCCACCTACACCATGCCTCTAAGGGACCTACTCAACTGCTGATGCTTATATAAACTGAAATTAATAAGGAACTATTTTTGGTTTCCGCTTTTGCTTAGGTCAAGTAATATTGAGAGTGTTATATTTTTAGTGATTTTGGTCTGTAATTTTGTTCAATCATGTCATGTCCTCGAAGTATGAGACAAAACAGTTTAATGTACCTCGTAGGTAGTCATTCACCACAGATTATTGGAAGCAAGCTTCCTTCCAATAAACAAGTTTTAAGTGTACTCTTTTTAACCTGCGAGAAGTGAAATTGAATTTGCGTGAAAGTGCAAAACTAGTAATAAACGAAGTAATTGTTTTTTGGCACAAAGCGCGTATCCCAACACGTGATGTGCAACATTGCGTTAAAAAAGTAGAAAGCCTATATATGAAGAATTAAAAAAAAGTGGAAGAACGAAAACAGAAGAATCTTGAACGAATGGAGAAAAGTGCCAACATTTTTGAAAACGTAGCCGAATTAGACACTTTTGAGTCATCAAGTAGCACCTCGTATACAAGCTCTACCTACGAAGAATTAGACCCCGAAGTACCTGGACCCTCAGAAGCAAAAAAAAAGGGATTAGTGGGAACACGAAACCTAATAACCTCAAAGATAGTTCCGACAAGTGTAAAGTGAGTGACAGAGACGCAGTCCACATATTAACGGCTATTGCTGAAGCATTAGGGTACGATATACTTTCCTTGTCTATAAGCAGGATAACTATTCAACGCTGTAGACAGAAGTTGCGGAAGGAAAGACCTGAAAAAGCAATGGACTGTTTTAAAGGATTTAATTTCTTATCTCCTATTATTCACTGGGATGGACAAAAATTTAGGGATTTAACTGGCACTGACAAACACGACAGAGGATAATAATTACAAGTGGAGATACAGAACAAATACTAGGAATACTAGTTTTAGAGAATTCGACAGGAAGAGAGCAAGCAACTAAAGTTTATGAAGCACTATTACACTGGAACCTATGTGATAAAGTGAAGGCTTTATGTTACGATACAAGTGCTTCGAACTTGGGTTAAGTAAATGGTGCAAGTGTTTTATTAGAACAAATGTTAGAAAGAAATTTACTATATTTGCTTTGTAGACATCACATTTATGAAATTATTTCAAAAAGTGTTTTTGATGTGAAAATGCCTCCTTCTAGTGGCCCGGATGTTCCATTATTTAAACGTTTTAAACAGTTTTGGCCTAAAATTGATCATGCATTTTAATCTGCAATTAAATGGAGGGTGAAAATATTGATCAAATATTACAAAACGATGGTCTTGATATTCTTGATTTTGTAGAGAACGCTTTAAAGACGAAACAACATCGCGATAACTATAAAGAATTTTTAAATCTGACTTGGTTATTTCTAGGCAAAACAGATAATCAAATAAATATTCTCGCTCCTGGGGCTTTTCACCACACAGGCTGGATGGTAAAAGCAATCTACTGCTTGAAGATATTTTTATTTAGAGATGAATTTAAATTAACAGCAAAAAAAATAAAAAGCATTTTTTTTTTTCGGCATCGACTAAGCATTATCGAAATATGTTTCATTGTTAAAATATAAGCTAAAGCCTGGTTTATAGCTCCTTCTCCACATAAAGCTCCATATCATGATCTTCAATTTATAAAAAGTCTTATAAAAGCATTGATCCTGCTATATCTTAAAGTGCAATTTCAAAAATTCAAAACAATTTGTGGTTATTTAAATTCTGAAGCTTCTGCTCTATCTTTTTTGATGATGATTTTTCAATAGATGCTAAAAAGGACATAGTTAAGGCTTTAGCAAAAGAAAACTTATTTGAAGAATGCAATAAACGTTTCAAATGTAGCATGGTTGATGAGATACAAAGTAAAGAAATATGTCATTTTATTTTCTCGGGTCAAGGGTCAAAATCTGGACTACGTGTGGGGGCCAAGGAAACATGCTACCACGACCAATTCAACGTTCATGAAAGTAGGTGTTTAAATAGGTTTGTACTTGAATGTTAAAAATGTGGCGAGGTACCATCCTGCAAGAATAATGTACTATGCATCAAATTCAGTGGTAATGCATTCAGCATATCAATAAAATCATTTTTTAAAAAATGTAAATAATTGTTACCATTTAAATTTTTGACAACTCATGTTATCCTAGAAAATGGTTCCCAATGATTCCACGCTAATCATTGATTTTGAACTCACGTTGAAATTGTCGTTCTCGAGTTACATGAGAATTTTTAACTTCCCAAAAATGATTGTTTCTTGAATTGAAAATACCTCGGCAGGTAAATTTATTAATCCATAAATAATATTCTGTTTACGAATGAGTGATCAATATTTTGTCTGTCCGAATATCATTTGCAAATTGATATCTTAACGGAAAATCGGCAACCAATAAATTTTGCCCAAGTGTAAAATAGTTTGGATGGTATTCTTCTGCATGCAATATTTATAAAATGGAAGGTTACTGATTCCTGTAGCTCCAAATAGTCGTCTTGAACTAATTTGTGGATCATCTGCAATGCGAATTAATATTTCGTCTTCCTGATCAGGCGTAATAATTTTCGGTCGACCTAAATTACCACGTTTAGGATGAAATGAACCACTTTCGCCTAAATTCCTGAACGTATTTTGAAATAGTCGATGATCAGAATGCAACCTGTATGGAAATCTTGGCAAATACTCACGTTGCGCAGCATGTCCATTGTAATTAGTTGACAATAAATAAGAAACATATCTCTCATATCTGAGTTTGAAAAACTATTATGCCTCGGCATGTTCTGATTTTCGTTAATTAGCCGATATTAACTAAAATAGATACACGAAATTAGAAAAAATTGTTAACTGTCACATGGAGAGTGTTATTGACAAAATGCGATAGGTTTACGATTTTTTAAGAAAGCGATAACAATACGGGTAAAAAAGTTAAGCGTGCATTTCATCGTAAACGTTGCTTACGTGGCGCCCTCTCGGATCTACATCAAAAATAGAGTAGATTTGAATGCCTTGTCTAAAAAAAATTCGGGCATGCTTTGCTGTTTTACAGATAAATTATCTCTTCAACCCTGAAAATCGTACATTGATATCTATTCCCGTTCTCAAAAAATGTGGCTTTAAATTCAACTTAAAAATTCGCTTAGTCCGTTTCAATTGGCCATCAGTTTAGTTCCAGACGACTATCTGCAGCTACAGAAATCAGAAAGACTTCTAGATTATAAATGTTGCTTGCAGAAAAGTATCATCCATTCCATTTTGCAGCTGAGCAAAATTTATTGCCTGCCGATATCAGTTTGCAAGTAATATTCGGAACAGTCAAAATACACAGCCCCACAAAAAAAAAAAGTTCAAAGCAGCGAACCAGACCCATGTATTCCTATGTATTTTCGGTCGCTGAATCCGAATCCGGGGTCAAAATCATTAGCTAGAGCCAAAAAACACCCCTGAAATGGGGTAAAAAGAATATTAAGCTGCGAGAATAGTTGTTATATCTTAATCAATCGAATTATACAGATCAAGGTTAAACAGCATCGTACATACAAGAGATATGAAACACACCCCCAGGGAGGGGCGAAAACTAGCCCCCATATATAAAAAAATCGATCCAAAACAACAATTACC
This sequence comes from Rutpela maculata, assembly GCA_936432065.2. Taxonomy (NCBI): domain Eukaryota; kingdom Metazoa; phylum Arthropoda; class Insecta; order Coleoptera; family Cerambycidae; genus Rutpela; species Rutpela maculata. The sequence goes on from OW386289.2 coordinate 44,872,747, forward strand.
GCTGAAAAAGCTCAAAATGTCTAAGTTTTGTTAAAGTGATAAGAAACTGCATCAGGTCCGACGTAATCTTCATAAACTGCCCCTATAGAGTTGTGAACAATCACCTCCAAGTTTAAAGGACACGAGAAAAACAAGAAAAAACGTAAAATGCAACAGGATTTCTATTTTCATGGATGCTATGATTGGCTGAAATTGCATAGTACTCTAAAATAGAATTAGAAACTTACGTACCATCAACATTCTACAGTGTCAACCCACAGAGGGTGTGAAAACTACCCCCTGTGTAAGGTTTGATTATAAAAAGGTACAGTTACTTCTAAAATTCGAAACATCTGCGTTGTGTGGAAGAGAGAAGAAACTAGACTATGTTCGACGCTGTGCTTGAAAACCACACCCACGGGGTTTCTAATAACATTTATAGGACATGAGTTTCAAACTCTAAGTGTGCAATGCAATTTTTGCCAATCATAGCATCCATAAAAATGTAAATCCGGTTAGTTTCTCTCTGTTTTTGCAGCTTCCTACAGATATAGAGGTAGTATCTCGCAACCCCGTGGGGGTGGTTTTCAAGCACATCGTCGAACATAGTCTAGTTTCTTCTCTCTTCCACAGAACGCAGGTGTTTCGAATTTTTATAGAAGTCACTGTAACTTTTTATAGTTAAATCTTGCATAGGGGGTAGTTTTCACACCCTCTGAGGGTTGACAGTGTAGGATGTTGATGGTACGTAAGTTTCTGGTTCTATTTTAGAGTACTAAGCAATTTTAGCCAATCATAGCATCCGTGAAAATAGAAATCCTGTTGGATTTTACGTTTTTTCTTATTTTTCTCATGTCCTTTGAACTTAAAAGTGGCTGTTCTCAACCCTATAGGGGCAGTTTATGAAGATTACGTCGGACCTGGTGCAGTTTCTTAACACTTTAACGAAATTTAGACATTTCGAGCTTTTTTAGCAGTCATTGCTGTTTTGGATCGATTTTTTTATATATGGGGGCTAGTTTTCGCGCCTCTCTGGGGGTGTGTTTCATATCTATTGTATGTACGCTGCTGTTTAACCATAATTTGTATAATTCGATTGATTAAGAAGTAACAACTATTCTGGTACCTTAATCTTCTTTTTATCCCATTTCAGGGATGTTTTTTGGTTCTGGCTAATGATTTTGGGAGTGTACGATTTTTTTTGACCCCGGATTCGGATTCAGCGACCGAAAATACATGGGGATACATGGGTCTGGTTCGCTGCTTTGAACTTTTATTTTTTCTGTGGAGCTGTGATATCGACCGCTCATTCGTCAACAGAATATTATTTACAGATGAAGCTACATTTACCCGCCGAGGTATCTTCACTTCAGCTTAAGAATAATTTTTGGGGGTTGAAAATCCTCACGCAACACGAGAACGACAGTTCCAACATGAGTTCATTGGGAACCATTTTCTAGGACCACACGAGTTTCAAGAAAAAATGGTAACAATTATTTACGTTTTTTAAAAAACGATTTTATTGAATGCATTATCATTGAATTTGAGGCAAAGTATGTTATTCATGCAGGATGGTGCGCCCCTCCACATTTTAACATTGATATTTTCATGAACGCTGAATTTGTCGTGGTAGCCTATTTCCTGGCCCCCATGTACTCCAGATATTAACTCTTTGGATTTCAGTGTGGGGCGCAATGAAAGAACTTGTTTAAAAAATACCGTAAATATCGGCGCACAATTTGGCAAGAATTCAGTTCAGCAGCAGCCTTTTTTGATCCAAAGGTATTATTTAATAAGAAACGATCTTTCATGAGCCATATAGATAAGTGTATCAAGGTGAATGGTGGACATATTGAACATTTATTATTAAATAATATTACCTTTTTTTGAATTTCCTTCCACATGCTGTTCTTTATTTATTATTATTAGCCTTATTTATATTAATGTCCTGGCGGAGTTCAGCCGTAGGCTGATCTTCCACTCTACCAGGACAGACACTCACACATAGACAACATCACAACACCCATTCCCTGCGACATTGCCACCTGCCGCAGCTGAGACTCGAACTCAGGAGAGAAGAGCGACTAGACCATGTTGTCTCTCACACAACCGCAATCTAGCCCACTGCTACCACCTTGGCAACACCACGTGAAAAACGCCACTACACGTCCATACCCTAGCCAGGATTCGAACCCGGGACTCCGTGGTCGCAAGCCTAACATCCTAAGCACTGCGCCACCAAGCCCTTGTTTAAACCATAATTTTGTTTAATTAAATTTTCTCTTCATTTGTTTCAAATAACATTTATTGACTACATAATTTGTGCTTTAATTCTATGCTAGAGTGTCAAAATTAAAATATTTAACTGTCAAAGGTATTGTTGATATCGGCTCCTACTACATTAATATTTCTTATAATAAATTATACCGCAGATTGTTAAAATGCTATTACCTCGAAAATTTGGTCAAATAGAAATCCTATTAAATTCGCCCATTTCTAATCACGTGTGAGGAAATAAACAATCAGAACAACATTACACTGAAAATTTTATACCAATCATTATTAGCCAATCGGATACGTTTATTTTGTCATTGTTACTATGACAATCATCAAATTTTTTGAAAATCTTACTTACCATGAGCACCTACCTTTGTGATTAATAAGTGAAAATTTCCCTGGTTTGACAGCAATGATTAGACAATAGGGTTTATATTATGAAAAATACTTTTATATTTATTTTCAATTAAATTAGTACAATTCTGGCTTACTATGTTTCCTTACATCATTAACTAATTCCAAATGCTTTAAAAATTCCACTTGCCGTGGATTATTATTATTATTAATAAAACAACTTTATTAGGCAAAGTTTAGTAGAACTTACTATTCTTACACTTCTCCTGAACAAAGGTTACTCGTAACAGTGGGCAAGTTTTAATCTACTCCATTTTCACAGTTCCTTGACCGCGAAACTTTTATTGCAATTACACAACCCTATACCCCAGATAAAGCTATGCCACTGGTAAAAATATTCGCTCATTTTGGCTCCGCCCTGGCATCTTCTCATAGTAATACTAGTCTAACAGCGATTTTTCTAGCTGATATTATTTGTCACCACTTTAAATCACAGTAAATATCATTTCATCTTGGTTTCCCTTTACTGTAGTATAAAGATTGTACACGAAATAAATTATTATGACTAATATTAATTCGCTATATTATTTTTATGCGACTAGAGCGTAGGGAATATAAGAAATAAGTATACTAAACTTGTCTTAATTTTATTTCGCTCTCATTATTTCATACCTTATTCCCCTGAATCCTAGTATGAAAAATATAAACAATCAATATATTTTTTACCATTATCTACTATTAAGTATTTCATTTTACTAAGATATGAGGAAACCACATAAAAATTAAAAACCAAAAAAATTAATCTAACACCGGCACCAGCTTACAAAATTTTGCAAACATTTCTAAAGTTTTTTTTTGTCAAGTAATTTTGGTCTAAAATTTTCTTACCGAATTTCCCTCGCCCTTGAATTAAAAATCCGGAACTTTTTTCTCGCTCACGAATTTTTAAAGAAAATTCGGACCTCAAAAAAATTTCCGGAAATAATTCAAGCACTAGGGAGATTACAAGTGAAAATTTGGTCAAATAGAAATCCTATTAAATTCGCCTATTTCTAATCACGTGTGAGGAAACAAACAATCAGAACAACATTACACTGAAATTTTTTTAATAGTTCTAACAACCAATTAAATTTCGTTATTTCTTGTCATGTGAGACAATTCACCCAGTCATTTTAACATTACACTAATAAGACCATCCAGGGAAATTTTCAATCTCTATGACAATAAAATTATTTAACTTCAACCAATCTAATCGTTAAATTTTAGTAACTGTACATTTACTAACTGTACTTTTAATAAATAAATGTTTCGTTGTGTTGCGACTTATTGATTTTATTTCTTCAAAAAATGTTGTGACCAAATATCCCTCTGATATTGACAAATGCCTCATAATTTTATGACAATCTCAAGCACGTTGCTTGGTAATTAATAGCCCCCCGCCTTCGGCATCGGGCTATTACCAAGCAACGTGCTTTCGATTGTCATAAAATTATTTCGTACATTATCAATGTCCTAGGGATATTATAGCTGATAATCTCCCTAGGGCAATTATCACATATGTCATTCAGTTTAATAGTTCAATAATTTAAAATGTATTTTTGACAATGTCACAATAATTACGATTTGGCACTGCAAATAATGGCTTGATAAATATAATAATAGAGGAAAACACGGCAAGAAATACAATTATATCCATTTAATGTTACAAACCCACTAAACAAAATATATATCCGTAATATTACGCAATATTAAACTGAAGTAACATATTTAATGTTTTCTTGCAATATGATATTTATATTAAATTAACCTAACTTTGGTATAGCTGAGAAATGTTAAATTGCAAAATATTGAAGAAACATTTAGTTAATATTAGCTCGAAAATATTTCCGTAATATAAAAAATTATATTTAACAAATGTATGTCACATATTATAATCAATGTATCTTTAATATTGCCATTAAAATAAGCTTATTATATTACAAGAATGTAACTTGTAATATTACACGAAAATATTTCACATATATAACTGTAAATGTGTTACGAATGAATCTTATTTATACATTATGAATAATATGCATTTGATCATACATTAACTACCATGAACTTCTATGAAAACTCGCCTATTCTCGCCTAAAATAGTATGAACATAACCTTAAAATTTTCGATATCTTGTGAGTAAGTGTGTTGCGCCTTAATGCCCTTATTTTCAGAAATGGGTGATAAAAGCGAGAATAAGGTAAGTAGATAATTACAGTAATGTAGAAATTCGTGGAAACTTTTAGCAACAAAATAAAAATAAACTTTAAATTTTATTTAGTTACCTTAAATTTGCGGTATTTTTACACCTGTGTTATTTGTCGAAGCACACTAATTGCATTTTATTGATAAACATATAACATTAAAAAATTATTCTTGTTTCAACCTGCTTATTTTAGGTCAGTTATTTATTGCTTTACTCATCGGAGTTGCATATGTGGTCCTAATCACGGGGATAAAAAAAAACAAAAATTTGATATTAGGCTACCGATAAGTAAATCAATTGTCCCTGTTTTAAGTTGGCTGCTCGACCAACGTAATAGCTAGGGAGCTGGTGGCAGAATTTTTTATATGATTTTATCGTGTGACTGAAGTCGAAAAGTATAAACATCTCATAATAACAAGCCGGAAAAACCATTTCAGTCATTACGGCGTTGCTGATTTTTTAATTAACAGTTATTTAAAAGTGCGAAAAAAAAACAAACGCTCCTATATGATTTTATTGTATCAGCCAGTTGTTTTAAACGTTGCCTGTCAATATGACATTGATATAAATGCAGTTGGCTGAAATCTATGTGTCTGCGTTTTTTTTGTAATTTAATTTTTTTAATTAATTTATGATATACTAAAAATTAAGTGATTTTATTGTCGCTGTACCATATATCAAAAGTTTCGCAAAGCGGTAAGAAACAATAAAACAAACTTCAGTCACCTGTGTACTGCTGCATTTAAAGGAGGTGAATTTTCAAAAATGCGAAAAAAAAACGCTTCTATATTATTTTATTGTTTCAACCACTTTGCAGGAAGCTTTGTTTGTAAAGCACATAAAAAAACAGTGGCTGAAATTTACAATGCTGATTTCTCATTGGCTGACGTTTCTTAGTAATAATTAAGAAGTGAAAAAAAAAATATGTTTTTTCGAAATAATTTAGCAATGCTCGATCCTACGAGACGAATGTTCAAGACAGAGTTGAAGTTTTTATTGTAAGCCTAATAGGTAACGAGATACAGCGGTGGGAAAATGAAGTTTAACAATTTTTTTTTTTTTCAAAAAATGCTCAAACTTCATTGTTGCGCGAAAGGTCCTACCTTTAATACGTACAGGCTTAGAGAGCAGTGTTTTTGATTTGATAATAATTACTTACATTTTTGATATATTTAAAATCTCTAAGCAATTGCGTAAGGATTAAATGTGTGTAAGGATTTTGTAAGGGATTTAAAATTTTGTAGCCAATAGTATCTAAAAATTACAAAAAGAGTATAAAGCAAGTACGGACTCTTTGCCAATTTTTCTGAATACCTATCATTAAAATTAATAACTCTTGTTTCCTATTTTCGAGGAATGATGTAAGCCACTGTAATACTATCCCGTCAATTTAATATTTTTTTTAGTTTCAATACAAGTATTATTATAATAATACAAATATTATAAAATATGTTGTTATAAACATGCATTATATAATAAAAAAAATTTTTCTTCTTAAATTCATTTGTCTAATGCTGTATCTCTTTAAAAATTAGACTTACAATAAAAATGTATATACAAAAAATGTAGGAAATTTTGTCCTCTTCAACTTTGTCTTCAACATTTTTCCCCCACCTCCAAGGTTGAAACCTTGTGTTTTTTATCATGGCCTCGACTTAAACAACATATATCAAAATCATTACTACTTCACCGTTTGCAGGGCAAAATTCCCAACTGATTGTCTTTCTTTGACATTTTTTGGAGTAAATTGAGAATATTTCTGAAAATCAGCAACGTACACGTCAGCCAATGTTTTTCTCTGCTAATGGATATAAATACTAACAAATTACCAAACACCATTCGAGGTTTCTATTTTGAATAGCATACATTTTTATTTGACTTTTAACAATTTCTTACCGTATGTAAAAATGGTTGAACCGTTAGCCGCGGTTAATATCGTATCGAAATTCTTTTTTAAATCTGTGAAAGCATTGCGTGGCACCACAGATAAATTGGCACCAGTGTCGATTAGGAAGTTCATTTTGTTAGATCTATCGTAAATAAAAAGTCGACGACGTTTGCTGTTAGAAATGTCAAAATCAGACGTCATAGAATTATCAAACTTCAGTCATCTTTGAGAATTATCAGATTGTTTACAATTCTTACTGAATTTGCACCATTCACCTCCACAACGATAGGCATTGGCACCATAAAGTTGATGGTAGTAACAAATAGTATTGTCTGTACGATCAAATTTATTGGAAACATTATTACGGCTGGGTGAACGATTGCGATTAGTGGTATGAGTTTGTGAATTGCTTCTACTTTTGCAATTGTTGCAGCATGAAGTAAAAGGTTGAGGCTCGAAGGATTGATTGGAAAGTCTGGATTCTAAAGAGTTTAATCGAGAATTAAAAATTTCTTGTTTTTGTAATACTTGATTAATTGAATCATGGAAAGTGATTGAAAAATTTTTGATAGTGGTAGTTAAATCTGATAACGAGGTTGACTCAGAGTCAAGAGGATTTTTGGAGTACGATGCAACCATTGAATTTTGACAGGACTCCCAGATCCGATCCGCAATCTCTAGAATCTCTTTTGTGTCTGTTTTCCCTGAAGCTGTAATGGCAATATATACTGTTTGAGGCAAACGTCTTTTCCATAGCTTTATCAATAAATCTTGACTAACCATGCTGAATCCTCCAACCATATTCAGCATGGATCTATAGAAATCTGAAGGTTTCAGATCGCCCATTTGGGAACCTGATAACAGATCATTCAGACGTTTTTCCTCACTCGATGATAAACGTGAAATTAAAACTTTCTTTAAATTTATATAGAGATCCGTTTCCGGGGGATAAGATATTATATCGTATATATTATCTATCACATCTAATGGCAAATTAGCTATAACCTGATACTTTTTCTTGTCATTGACAATTTTTGCAACAGAAAACTGTGATTCAATCTGGGTAAACCAAATTTCTGGTTTTGATTTCCAGAATGGGGGTAATTTGACAGACGTGACATAATGGGTTTGAGGAAAATCCTCGTCTGAAGGTTGTCTTGGCATAACTAATCGATTGTGATTGATTGATTGATTGACTACTCTCTTAGATAAAAAAGGGAATGTACTTTAACTCACTCACCGACAGATGACAGTACTTGTAATGTACAACTTCAGTTGATTGAATTAGGAAATTACCATAAATTATAGGAACATCTATTCAAATTTGGAACCTGTATTCAAAATTCATCGAGAAAATTCTTCTCTTCATAAAATGGTCAATTTATAACGGTAGTTGATATATTGAATCTCTTCTTGAAATTATTGATAATAATTGTTCCAAAACAGGAAAGTGTTGTACTTCGGTAATTATATCTGAGATATTCTTCTATCTTTTAAAGTGGAAATGATTTTATCTCTCCTTCAAATTAATTAAATAACGTAGATTTCATCATGTAAGTTATAGGATAACTTCGGACATATATATCAATCACTTCTGGTATATATTTATCACGTTGGACATAAAATTTTCACTTCTGGCATATATTTATGACGTTGGACATAAAATTTTCACTTCTGGCATATATTTATCACGTTGGACATAAAATTATCACGTCGGGGTCACCAAATTTATAGCGTTATCGCTATAAATAAAATTAAAATCGCAGTTAATATACGTATATTTGTTTTTAATACATGTTCATATTTTATGTGATATTGGTATTTTTTAGTATATTGATATTATATTATTATATATCGAATGTTTTTATTTTTCCTAGCGACTCCATAGAAACTTCTCCATTATGGATCGAGTTTTCCTTTTTGTTTCTTAGCGACTCCATGGAAACTTCTCGCTTTTGGAACTTCTCGATTTCCAGTGAGTGAGTCGCTATAGTCGCTATAAAGTGTAATGGACCAAAAATGTTGGAATTTTGGAATGATATTTGGGGATTGAGTCCTGCTTGTTGTAAAACTAAAATATACCAAAAATGACTTGATTTGGTGTTCTACAGGGTGTTTATAAGCAACGTTGTAAAAATCACCACTAATAAAGTACCTTTATTTTTCAAAATATGAAAAAATTCCACTAAGAAAAGTTATTTAAAATGCAATTTTATACCTCTATACCTTTCAAGAATATAAAATTATTTTTTTGAAACTTCCCATTTTTTCAATAAAGTATTTTATTTTGAACCATTAAAACTGCATAGAAATTATTTTTTGCGAATTAATATTTAAAGTTATGTAGAAGCTAAAAGTAGGGTATGAGAAAAGCAGATGATTAACATTTGCTCCTACATAACTTTAAATATGAATTCAACTCTTAATTCGCAAAAAATGGGAAGTTTGAAAAAAATAATTTTATATTCCTGAAAGGTATAGAGGTATAAAATTGCATTCTAAATAACTTTTCTTAGTGGAATTTTTTCATATTTTGAAAAATAAAGGTACTTTATTAGTGGTGATTTTTACAACTTTGCTTATAAACACCCTGTAGAACACCAAATCAAGTCATTTTTGGTATACTTTAGTGTTACAACAAGCAGGACTTAATCCCCAAATATCATTCCAAAATTCCAAAATTTTTGGTCCATTACACCTCTTGTTACATCTATCCTGGGACACACTGTAGACAAATTGACCTCGGATCCGGAATCAGCGACCCAAAAAACCTATATATATATTAAATCGAAGTCCCAGAATAAGCCTACTCATTCCGAAAAGGCGAGTTTATTTCACGGCTTTTTCATAATGTGACCTTGAAATGACCCTAAGAGGGGGATGGGGTTGGTTCCGTTTGTGGTCGAATCGACTCTAAATTGACCCTAGACTGTTAAAAAACATTTTCTTTTTGCCAAATTTGAGCCGAAAACCGGCCTTATTGACCCTCCCCCTTTCAATAACTTTTTTCTCGTCCGTGGCGCATGGGACCCATACGAAATATGGGAAATAACATCTCGAGAAGTACTTCTGTAACGACCCCTAAAAAATTTTGAAAAAGTTTGCGAAAATTTTTTTCAAAATTCGGTTACCCCCCCAAGGTCTAGGGACTCCTGTTTAATTTTTTTTGTCATGCATTTTACTTTTCATTAAAATGAGTTTGTTAAGTTCTTCTTTTAACATCGGCAGCCAGGTTGTGCAAACATCTACGGAACAATTCGACACGCATTTATCCTCATTCAATAGTATTATAGCCGCTTCTTTAATTGTATTTTTTTGAAAAGTAAAATGCATATAACAAAAAAAAATAATTTTAAACAGGAGTGCCCAGACCTGGGGGGTAACCGAATTTTGAAAAAATTTTTTAGAGGTCGTTAGAGAAGTGCTTCTCGAGATGTTATTTCCCATATTTCGTATGGGTCCCATGCGCCACAGACGAGAAAAAAATTATTGAAATTTCTAGATCCGCGCATGATTCGAATATTAAGCATACATTGCAGCAATGATATTCATGGTGAGATATAAATAAGTATGTAATGTAACACGTTAAATAAGTATGTAATATGACAAGTTATATTGATAAATTATTACGTCAATACGTTATGAACATTAAGTAATATTTTCACAATGTTACCTTTTTAACAATGTAACAGAGTAACATTTAATAGTATGACAAATTACTTTGTAGTAACATTACGACACTGTTCATGATCTGTTTTACATAACATTATATGTAACTTTGTAATATTGAGGTTCTATTAAAGTAATAATGCATTGTTTAGTGGGAATTGCTCTTTTATTAATTATGTTTTTAATAAAGAGTTTTTAATAAATAAATAAAATACATTGGAAAAATTTTTCTATGCAAATGCCCTTCGAACGTTGACAAATAGCTCATAATTTTATCACAACTTCCTCAAACACGCTGCTTTTAAGTAATGTCCGCCTGCGGCGTCGGGATATTATCAAGTAACGCGCTTTCGGAAACTTACAAAATTATTACGTATTATTAACGTCCTTGGGACATTATAGCTGAAAACAGTCCATTTCTAAAGGTAATGACAAGTATACTTTTTGTCCGCCAAAATGAGGTATGTTTAGGATTTTTTTATAAAAAAACAAACGATAACATTACAGGTAAAAAAACTGGACGTACATTTGCATCATAGACATTGCTTTTGTGGCGCTCTCTAGGATTTATACCAATATAGAGAGTAGATTTGAATTTCTCATCTTAAGAACCCCCATTCGTCAATTTCTGTACAAGTATTTGAAAAATTTCAAGTCATCTAAAATAATTAAAAATATAATATTGGCTTTAACACCCGGTATCTCTGTTAATATCAACTTTTGGACTAAGGTAAGTTTAGCTAAATCGCAATATTAGCACAGCAATTAGAAATTTTTACTTCGGAATAATATCATATGCATTAGATTTCATTCATTTTTGGTATAGTAAACGCATAAAAGAAAAGTTTTGATATTATGCGGGGGATTGCTAATTTATAAAAAGGCATCCACCCCCTACTAAAAAATACGGAAGAATTGGAGCTGAAAGATAATCAGATTTTCAGAAGAAAAGGTTCTATGCAAGTTTTTATATAAATTGATAGTCTTTAAGTTATAAAGACTAGAAAATTGGAATTTTAGCTTGAAAAGAGGTAGTTCAAATAGGTTTTCGCCAGACAACTCGAAAGGTACTTTGAGCGAGAACATGTTAGAGACAAATAAGAAAGCTATCAATTTTAGGAACCACGAAACTAACGTAAAAATGCTAAAAATTAAAATCAAAGTTCAGTAATTAAGTTTCCATATCATTTTTAAATTATTTCTTTAACATAAAGACAAAAAAGTTGCAACAGAAACAATCCATATTGTCATATTGCCATATTGTTAACGTAGGTAGTCAGTAATTAAAAAAATATATTCCCATATACTGTTTTCCGTTAACATGTAGTATGAACTAGACGCTCAAATTTTGTCATTCGCTTACACCGCTTGCTTTTAAAAAAAATGCATTTTAAACTGTAAAGGGATTTTAGAAAAAACGTAACATGTTTGTTTCCTTGCAAATATTGCAATAAATATTAAGAAGTGGTGGATATAAAAAACGAAGCTTATAAACTGAAAATAAATTAGTTTTTTTTATATATATATTTGTGTAAGATCGATAGTTTCGGAGATATTTTTACTTCCACATCCAGTTTCAGTATAGTAACGAAAAAAAAAAAATTTGAAAATTTTTATTGTTCAAATAGGCTTAAAATGTCATAAAATGTCGAGATTTTAAGTTTGAGCAAATAAAAATTTCTGTCTGTCTGTCTGTCGATCAATCTGTAACTTTTTTTGTGGGCACGTTTACTCTGGAACCGTTTAAGATATTCACTTGTGTACACGTATGTATTTTAACGAGATCTGGAACTAGATTATATTTTGATCTTATTCCTTTGAAGGGTTAGGGGGTAAATGGAGGTAAATAGATACATCAAGCAAGTAAGAGTCCATAAAATTGGTATTTAGTATATATAAGAGAAGCTAAGATGTCGAAAAATTTTTTGGCAATCACCACATCACCCCATCCCATTATTAAAGATTGTGAAAGAATAACATTATCATTTAGTGTGTGTACAAGAACCAAAGGCCTCAAATAATTTTTTTACTTTACCCAACCCCCACTATCACCACCGATCTGGCATATCGTTTTATGGGTTTTTGGGGTAGACGATTTCAAGTATTATATGATTAAAGTTCCATAAACAATTATTCCCACATACATTTTTTTTTGTTGTGAGAGACTTGGATGAAAAATCTGGATGTGGAAGTAGTGATTCCTTGGGCTGCAGTTTTGTAGTAGTATATAAGTATTTAGTTTAAATGTTGAATATCTTAGAAACTGACACTTCCATAAAAAATTCTAGGGAACGAAATTAAAAATAATTAATCAATCTTAAAATTGGGTTTTTGTTTGTTTCACAAAAAAATAAAGAAGTTATGGCCAGTACAATGTGCGTTTGCGCTTTTTTTTAACAAAAGGTCGCCATTTTGTTATTGTAATTACTCAGTAATTATTTTTTTTCCGTTTAAAACACTTATTTTGGAAAGAAATTTCCATCCGCCATATTAAAGCCACCATTTTGAATTTCTTTATTTTGACTTCAGATTCATAATCAGCGATTCGAAAAACATAACAATCCTACGTTTCAAAAATAAATTAGTAATACTTTTTCAAATATTGAATATTTAAATTTGGGAGTGGTTTTCACCCCTAAGGTAAGAGCAAGTATCCGGACCATAAAGAAACTGAAGACAATCAATACCTTTTGCTACAATAATAACTCCTAACAAATATCATTACATATGAAATTATTCCGAAGTTTTACATATTTTTTACCTTTAGGTACTGTGCTATGGTGTTGCTCTATGGGACATTACTTACGAACCACCCTGTATGTAGTTTAATAGTAAATATATGAAAGATTACATTATACTATTTATTTCTAGAAAAAGATAAAGAATAAAAGCCTCAATAAACTGTCTAAAAGTGTGTCTACTTGTTTTTAAATTCACCTTTTGGGTTTCCAGTAGTTCCACTCGTGTACAAAATCAAGGCGTTGCTGTTTTGGTAAAACTCTGAGGGCAAAATATCATCTAACTCGTCCGGATGTATACTTCTTCTCTCTCTGGTTTTCGTGTGCAACTCGTCATCAATGATATACAGCCTGGTGTCAGTTTTTTTAGATAATCGTGACATTATTTCTTTGTGTTGTGGTGTTGTTATCAATAATTGGGAGCTGGTGTCTGTTGCATAATACTGTAGAATATTTTCCGGATGTAAAGGGCTAAGGGGAACGGCTGAAATAAAGACATATTCTAATAATATAAGTAAATATAACTTCTTAGCATTCGAAACGTAACATGCTATACAGGATGCAATTAGTTTCATGTCATTAAAAAAAAATGGGGACTGACTAGACAAACAATAAACCTCCATGACTTTTTCCTCTAGGGCACTTTGAAAAAACTGACCTAGGTCAACAATTTGAATATTAGGGTAGGAAACATTTGAGAACCACTTCCTTTTTGGGTCAAGGGACGTGTAGTTCCCAATTATACAACTTTTAAATTGTCATAAAAAAGTGCAAAGATTACCGACCGACTCGTTCTCGCCGACCCGCGGCGGCCCGCGGTTTCAAAACCCGCCTCAACTGAACCAATTATAAAAATGTAAATAATTCGTTATCTCTTTTTGCAGAACTGCAAGCAAATGATGGGCGTAGAGGTTTAAACACAGCATTTCTTTACATGTGTGTTTTTTAATTTAGAACAAAATATTGGAGCTTTTATTGTTGTTTATAATTTATCAGATTTAAATGTGATTTATTAACATTTGTAACCTAAATAAGTGTTCTGAGTTAAAAGCTTAAAAAATGAGTAATTATTGCATGACATTGGGAAATAAAGACGTCTGAGATACAATAACAGAAAACAATTATGTGTATTTTAAGTTAAGAAAAAATCTAATTTATTTAACGAATTGCCAATCAGGTATCGAAAACTAAAATATTCGATAAATCTAAAACTTACTAATAAATTATTGTTGATTTACATAAATTTTTCGAAATGACCTCCGTCTGCATCAATACACTTTTCGGCACGTCGAACTAAGGATATACACATTTGGTAAATTAGGATCATTTTTTATGGTTTCTATGATACTGGTCCGCCACGCCCAATCCATCGTTGAGGAAACTCCCTGTTTAAAACATTTCGAACAGCCAGACTAAAATGAACCGGCCCTCCATCATGCATATATCACATTCTTCTGCGCCTTGCCAATGGTACATCTTCCAACAAATTTGGTAGTGTTGTAAAAAATTTAAGTATACATCACTATTTAATCTAGCGGGTAATTCTATAGGTCCAATTATTTCATTATCGCAAATTTCTGCCCACAAATTAACGTTGAACCGTCGTTGAAAATGCACTCTTTTTATTACATGTGGGTTTTCGTCTGCCCAATAGTGCATATTTTTCAAATTAAACACTCCACTCCTGGCAAAACACGTCTCATTGGAGAAACAGAGAAAGTTTAAAAAACCCTCATTTGCCGCGTGTTTTCTCAAAATCCACCTATAAAATTCCATTCGCTCTGCAAAATCTTGAGGTTTTAGAGCTTGGACATGTTGATAGTGACAGGGGTGTAAGTTCATATCTCTTAAAGTCCTCCACACCACAAAACGGGATACTCCCACACGGTTCGCGATATCGCGGGTGCTTAAAGTTGGATCCTCTTCTACGAGTTCCAAAACTTGAACCTCCACTTCAATTACCCTGTCTTCGCATTGTGGACCTCGTTCTCCTCCGTGTCCATCGGGACGACCTGTTTCCCGAAGACGCTGAGCAATGCTTACAAATGTACGTGCACAAGGATGACGTCGATTAGGGAATCTTAAACGTTAAAGCTGTTGCACAGCAGCTGCATTTTCACGACATTCTCCATACATCAAGTGTATATCCGCGAGCTCTGGGTAAGTGTAATCTCCCATATCGTTCAAAATCTGCGTTTTAAAACACCACACTAAACTACCAACTAACGTTGTCAATAAAGAAAATAAAAATAAAAACTTGGTCCAAAATCTAAAAAGCAACACAAAAAGAACGAACAAGTAGTGTCTGTACGTAATCAAGAACTTGAACGGTAAGTCAATAAAATAAACCTTAACTGTAAATACGTTGCCCAAAACTCAAAAAGAACAAAAGCAACATACAAAAACAACGAACGGTTGGACGTGTGTACTTAACGAAGTGCCCACAAAAATTAAAATATTGCACAAGGGAGAGTGTAGTTTTCTTCAGATCTACTAAGCACTCAGAAAACCCCGACGTCTTTCACCTTTACCGCACTGCTAAAGACCTTACCTTACCTACTTTTAAAAAGTCATAAAACAAGTGTGATGATTATCAACTTGTGTCCTCGCCGACGCGCGGTCTCTAACAAAGGAGTGCGGCACTTTGATAGAGCCGTATTAGCGTATTTGACGGTTAGAGGCGCCGACATACGCGAAGATAAAAGCCTATCCCAGCATTTCTCAAACAATATTACTGAAAATTTTCGAAATTTTTTTTTTCTAAAACTGTGGGCTTTAGACCCCATGTTATATAAGATTTTTTTGTTCATATAGTTGTTCCCCACCACCAGTTTTTTTAATGACAAAATTAATTACACACTGTATTTTAATTAGATTTTCAAACATAGTAACTCGCTAAGGCCACAATCTCTTCTCTTTTTTTTAATTCATGAAAGATTATTTCATTAAGTACCTATCTATCTTATTGATTTTCCTGAAAAATAATTTTGAGATCATTAGAAGTGGAAAAATTACGACATTATATTAAGAAATCTTTTTACACAAAGAATGTTTTGAAATATTACTTTCATCTTTCCCGAAACAGTCTACAAAAATCAGCTCTTATTGGTATAATTTTTGAAAATTTGTCAATAACCCAATTGTTGTCCATGTGGTCCTCTAAAAGTGATTTGGTGAGATACATTCATTCTTAATCCTAATCTTCTAGTACTTATCGTAGGATCTTCCATTGCAATATCTAATATTTCTTCTTCAACGTCGACAGTTCTTGCGGTTGTTGGATGACCAGCATCTCTCTTTTTCACTTGAACACTTACTGTTTCCCTAATTAGCCTATCTGTACTTAAAAAAGTTTTGGCATTAAGAATGTTTCTATTCGGGAATTTCAGCTGCAGCAGATTTCAACTAATAAGTATTTTTTTTGTAAAAGGATTTCTCAATGAAATGTAAATACACGTTAATTTGTAAACATAAATTATTTGAGATCGGTTCGGTTTTTTGATTTGCAAAGAGATTTACCGTTTTTACTTCTAATAATCTGAAAATTATTTTTTTGTAAGAATTTTTAGAAATATGTAAAAAAGAATCACGAAGAACTGA
Organism: Rutpela maculata; assembly: GCA_936432065.2. Taxonomy (NCBI): domain Eukaryota; kingdom Metazoa; phylum Arthropoda; class Insecta; order Coleoptera; family Cerambycidae; genus Rutpela; species Rutpela maculata. The sequence continues at coordinate 44,889,494 of OW386289.2, forward strand.
AGAGGGACACGATCAGGAAGCACTCTGGCGACATGAAATGTCAAAGCCCGCATACAGAAAGAGGAAAGGGAAAAATCAACATCGCATGTATACAAGAAACCAACATGATAGACAGAACAGGTTATCACACAAATACAAATGGCACCTAAGCGGGCACCTAAAGAAAAGACACGCAGAGGAGTTGCATGGGTGAACCCATCGAGATAAGGACGGGAAAGATAAACGAAAATTTAGCTACAGCAATCATACAAATCCGAAAGGACAACATCTGTGTGATAGGAGACACGTACCCACGGAGAAGAGGGCAGGAAGAAGGGTATTTAGGGAGTTACCCAAGAAACCAGAAGAAACGAAAATAAAAAAATGCCCATTATAATATTAGGAGACTTCAACGCACATATAGGAAAAGACGACAAGGCGGAGGAAGATAAAAGCATCATTAGTAAAACTTAACTCCACACATGGTCTAACGAAAATGGAAACGCGCTGAAAAACCTACCACACATATTTGACATAATAATAAGAAACAGGTGGAGCAAAAATCAAACCTGTCTTGACACTTGGTGTAATGGAAGCTGAATTTTACAAATAGATCATATCCTGGGAAGTAGAGAGATAAGAAAAAGGATCAAGAACATTAAAGCAATAAGGACAGCAGACCACAAAATCCTAAACGGAAATTGGAAATAAAAGAATAGAGAAGACGTAAAGAAAACAACAAAACACCATACAGTACCTGGAATAATTCTCTACTACAGCACGAAGACCTCCAGAAGAAATACTGTGAAGAAATAGAAAAACAACCGACAGGAGAAGAATTATACTGGACATCAATGGGTTCAAAAATAAAAATTACCGACAAGAAAGACGTTAAAAAGGGACAGGTCACCTATGAGCCCGACAATAAAGGAAAAAAGTAACAGATACGAACAACTAAGAAAGATGAGACAAACAACACCCGACGTGGAACAAATATGAAAAACTGTCAGAAAAAAGAGAAGCGAAGAGAAACCACGACGAGTAAAAATGTAGATCATTCTTTGGAAACATAGAAACAGTCGCAATAGGACAACAACTAAATCAAACCTTCAGAAAAAAATCTAGAAGAAACAATATCTACAAGAGAAGATCATACTACTGCAACATTGGACCAAGAAGCTAAAGCAAGAATGGAATGCAACTATAGAACGAAGAGAACTAATTAAAGAAGCGGACCACTGGCCCTTGGTCAAGCCTCCATCAAAGAACCAACTGCTAGGAATAATAGCGACAACTAGAAGAAACACCGCACCTGGAGTAGAGAAAATAAACAACGAGTTAACACACTGCGGGCCGGAAAGGTTAAAGGAGCAAACCCTAGAAATGATCACCAGAGTATGAATAGAAATCACACTTTTACCTACGGAATGGAACTCCCAAAATCAACTCCCACAGGGTATAGATGATTACAGAAAAATAATAGGATGCAGCAGCATAGGATACAAATATTATGCACAATTCCTGCTGGAGCAACTAGAGAAGTAGATCAGAAGACCATCAGACTACCAGACAGCATTCATCAAAGGCAGATCAACGGACGGCCATATGTTCTGGAAGAAAAATTGAGAAAAGGGACAAAACAACACCTAGTTGCTATAGATCTCCAGAAGGCATTTAATTTATCACCCATGAGGCTCTAGTCAACACCCTATATAACAAAAGAGTCAAGCAAGGATGTTCACTACTAGGAGGGAAGATAAGACAATTACAAAAAGCATAGAAATGTACGCAATGAAGAATAGGGAGGCGACACTACACGTGGAGAACAACAATCGAGAGAATCATGAACAAACTAGGAAAGGACTAAAATAATTTTATATAAAAGAGTACCTTTATTTTTGGATGTACTATCAGCCGCAAAAATATCGGAAGAAAATTTTGGACCTTGCACCTTGTACAAACCAAATGTTCAAAATTTCAAGGACATCAGTAAATATATTTTATATATTTTTTTATGGCTATAAAATTGAAGTTTGATAAGTTTGGCAGAAACGTTTTTAGAATTTTTAGAATTTTAACGCTAGATCTGAAAAGTCGATTCTCTTTGGATAATATGTCGCATGTGATTTTGAAACAATATGGGTGATTATTACAAAAAATGTCGTCAGCAAAGAGGAAAACCCTTCGTTGTACTTGCTAATGCTAATCGATAACACAGCTCACAAGAAAAGTTCTGTGCAAAACATGAAAACATCATTAGTAGGTATGTTTTTAGTGGGCAGAATATTTACTAGTGAAACATTTTTGTCGAACTCCTCTACACGTTTCCTTAAATATGTAAGGAAGAAAAAAGCAGACCGCAACCAACAGCTATTCTCCGGACTAATTCCCCGCCGAGCGCTGAATTACGAATTACAAGCCTGGCCGTGTTAAGTGCAATAACTATGTATTTCCATAAAACGCTAAAGTTTCAATTGCAACAGGCACCAGCCGAAAGACTTATTCCTACTCAAAGGCACGAGAGCTCCTTTGATTAGGCTGGTGCCTGTGGCAATAGAAACTAAGTGGCAATACATAGTTATTGCACTTAATATAATAATAATAATAATAATAATAATAATAATAATAATAATAATAAATAAGCAGGAGGGGCTGACTTTCATCTATCAAGCCTTTGGTGAGTAGCGCCACCACTTACTTCAGCTGGTGGTGCAAAACCGAACCGGCAGCCCTAGTGCACCCGGGAGGGGAAAGCTCATTCCCCTCTGGTGTCGGTCGTGGGCTTGTTGGGCTAACCACCCACAAGCCCCGACTTCTGGTTCCAGTAAACCGAAGAGAGGGCCCCCACAATCGACCCCGTCCGGATAGGGGTCAAGGGCAAGGTGGTGGGGCCCAACCGGATGGAGCGCCCGTTGATGACGAACGCTATGGACAAGGATGCTTTGAGTGGACGGATGAGCTAAGGGACGACCTTCTGCAATGCTACGAAAGCAGTGAGCCCGCACGAAGGGGATACATGGGGCGGATGCATGCTCTGTGGTGTGACAGGCATCCAGAGCATGGCGCCTTCACGCCACAAAATCTGCGTGACTATGTATCCCATCTTCGTAGAAGGGGCTACGTGACGGCTGCTCCTGGACCGGTGAATGAGGTGGCCGAAAGACCGCCGCATTCACCGGTTGAGGAAGTGGTTCTACCTGTTCCACCAGTACCAGAGGGTCTCAGTACCAGACGGGGGCTACATCACATAAAAGCCCCCGGGCCACAAGACCTGGCCAGAGTGGATGAAGAACTTCGTGATGCGCTACCAGAACGGGCTGACATCTGGCACATTAACTGTGCCGTGTATGCCGCTGTTCAACGCTTTTCTCGGACAGAGAGGCGTAATACTGCCTCCCCACAGGAGAGACGCATACAAAAGATGGAAGCCAAGATCCGGTCGGCGAGGCAACACGCATCCCGTATCCAATGTGTGATGGACTACATGGCGACCAATAAGCCGTTTACGCCTAAAGTGCGTCGAATAGCCGCCAACTTAAGACGCGTCCATCACACACTCAATGAGGCAGTGCTGCGAACCACCAAACAGCACTGTCTCAACAGGATACGGATGCTAGTGGTTTGTAAAAAAAATCACTAGTGAGGCGGGCGAGGGGGCTGGCGGAAAATAAACTCTTCCGCCAAAAGCCCTCGCGCCTTTTCGAACCGCCTCCGCGTGTTGCAGAGAATCCGCCGACTGTAGATCAGGTGGAAAATTTCTGGAAAATGCTTTACGAGGAGAAGCTTCCACTCAATCGAGACTCTCCAGCCCTTGCACACTTTGAAACCTTTTGTCAAAGGTTTCAACAACCACAGGAAGTGTGCCAACCAATAACCCCAGAAGAGGTTCGAAGAGCTCTCGAGGGCTCTAAGAATTTTGCTGCTCCAGGTCCCGATGGGATAAATAACTTTTGGTGGAAAAAGTTACCGAGCACCCACCACCATTTGGCCAGAATTTTTAATGCCTGGCTAAATGGGGAGCAGCAAATTCCTTCTTGGGTGGTTGAAGGGCGGACAGTGCTGATCTCCAAGAACGGAGATTTGTCCAACCCAAGGAACTACCGACCGATAACCTGTTTAAACGCATGTTACAAGGTGTTTACGCGCATCTTGTACATGCGAGTGCTCCACGCAGTTGAACCGGTTTACGAACGGATATATGAGCAACGAGGGTCGAAGAGAGGTGTCGCTGGCTGCAAGGAGAACCTGTTGATTGACAGATGTGTCACACAGGACTCCGTGCAGTATAAGCGGAACCTCTCCATGGCCTGGATCGACTACCGCAAGGCATTTGATATGACATCGCATGAGCTTATTGTTCACTTGCTCCAATGTCTTGCGGTACCCGGTCCCGTAGTGAGATGCATCGAAGAACTGATGCCGCTCTGGAGGACTCGCTTTACTATTACATCGGGTAATGATAGAGTCCAGACGGAGTCGGTAACTTTCAGAAGGGGAGTATTTCAGGGAGACTCCCTCAGCCCCCTTCTGTTTTGCATCTCACTACTGCCATTATCCGTTTCGCTCCGGAAAACCCGTGGATACAACTGCGGTACCCCCGGTGATAGGAGGCATAAGGTCACCCATCTGTTCTACATGGATGACCTTAAACTTTATGCCTCCGGAGAGAGGGACCTACACCAGTCCCTCAGGGTGGTACAGGAGTACACGCAGGCTGTCGGCATGGAGTTCGGGATGGACAAATGTGCACTGGTCCATCTCAAGAGAGGACGATGCGGGAACTACGGAGAGGACGCGCAGCTCGTGAACGGAAGCATCTTACATCATCTAGATGCCGGAGAGTCGTACACTTACTTGGGTGTCGAGCAACGCTCCACCCAAGAAGTGAGTGAAGTGAAAAACGCTTTCCGCGGCAAGTATCAGCACCGACTCCGACAGATCTGGTCTTCAGCTGCAGGGCCTGCCGCAGGCCGCCAGAGACTCTTATGCACTTGCTGTCGGCTTGCCCGACATATGCAGTCTCGCCCTATATCCAAAGGCACGACGGAGCATTACGAGTGCTTTATTACCATCTAAGGCACTCGTATGGGATAGACGAAACACCAGTGCTGCCTTACGCTCCGGGGGATATTGAGTCCGTTGTGGGAAATGAGAAGTGTCTAATTTATTGGAACTACTCTTTTCCCACCGTCAGGCAAATACAAGCCAACAAGCCTGACGTAGTACTCCTCGACCATCAACTCAAGACAATGTTCGTCGTGGAGTTCTCGGCTCCCGCGGAGAACAACATTGTCTTGAAGGAGGAGGAAAAACGGACAAAATATCGAGATCTGCTCTTCGAACTCCGCAGACTGTATCCAGACCATACTGTTAAGATAGTGGTACTGATTCTAGAAGCCCTCGGTGGAACGAGACACACACTGCTTTCGGAACTCAAGATCATACCGGCATGCCGAAATTCGGCAGAGATTTTAGCCGGCAGAATGCAGAAGGCCGTCATTCTTGGTTCATTACGTCTGCTCAGGGCACACGATTCCCGGACCCAGTAGTCACTTACCCCACGGGCGTGGGGAGTGGCTACCGGTACTGCCAGCTCCCTTCTGTGAGGGACGGAGTCACAAAGAAGGGTGACTGGTTTTTGGTTTTTAGCTCGCTAAAAAAAAAAAAAAAAAAGAAAAAAAAAAAATAATAATAATAATAATAAACGAAGCAAACCTACCTCATAGACATCACAATCCCGCTGCCTGAAAACGTAGAGAAGAAATACAGGGAAAAAATCTCAAAGTACTTACCCCTGGCCGAAGAGGTAAAGGACATGTGGCGGCAGGAACAAGTAACCGTGATACCAATAGTGATTGGCGCTACTGGAGAGATACCAGTCACACTCAAGCCTGCTCTAGTCGCGTTAGGAATGAAAGAGAACACCTATATTATGATGCAGAAGGCAGTCCTGATCGACACATGCAGCCTGACCCGTGCGTTCCTCAATCAAATGTAATAGAGAGGAATTCAAGCTGCCCCAGTGGGGCCCTTGGGTTCTGTAATCACTTGTCAGAGGAGACAATGAATACGCAAAATAATAATAATAATAGTTTATTACAAAAGAACATACATACATACATTGTAACTCATGGATACAGTAATGTAAATAAACTAAAATGATGCCACAAGATGATTTGAAATCATCTGACCGTGGCCAAGTGAAACATATAAAAGTATATATAACAAACAGAATTCTAAACCATAAAAATACGAAAAATATATAAGAAATCCATCTACATGAGATAATACATATCATAAGTGGGTATAATCATTTTCTATAACCGAAAAATTTTATTGCTCAAATTGGCTTAGAATGAAACGTCATGAAACGTCATGAGATTTTAAGTTTGAGCAAAAAAAAAATGTCTGTCTGTCTGTCGATCTGTCTGTCGGTCGGTCTGTCTGTAACTTTTTTTGCGCGCACGATTACTCTGAAACTGTTTAAGATATTAACTTGAAATTTGGTACACATATGTATTTTAATGAGATCTGGAACTAGATTATATTTTAATTTTATTCCGTTGAAGAATTGGGGGTAAATTGGGGTAAATGGAGGTAAATAGGTAAATCAAGCAGGTAAGAGTCCATAAAATTGATATTTAGTATATATAAGAGAAGTTAAGGTCTCAAAAATTTTTTTGGCATTAGTCACCCCCATTATTAAAGGGGGTGAAAAAAATAAAATTGTAATTTAGCGTGTATACAAGAAGGTAAGGCCTCAATTTTGTTTTACCCCCACTACCAACTCTCTACCACCCCCCCACCCCCCCCTATCGATGTGGCATATCGTTTTATAGGTTTTTGGGGTAGACGATTTCAAATATTATGCTGTTAAAGTTACTAATAGTATGGATGCGCAGTGGCTTTGCTCGACTACTATGGATGCGCAGTAGGTTTCCCCGAATGTTTACGGATGCGCAGTGACTTTTCTCGAGTATTACAAATCACAGTAGGTTACCTCAAGTGGTATGGATGCGCAGTGGGTTACTTTAAGTAGTATGGATGCGCAGTAGCTTTCCTCGAGTACAGTGGATGTGCAGAAAGATACCACGAGTAGTATGGATGCGCAGTGGCTTTTCTCGAGTACTATAGATGCGCAGTGGGTTACCTCAAGTGATATGGATGCGCAGTGGGTTTCCTCGAGTAAAATGGATGCGCAGTGGGTTACTTTAAGAAGTATGAATGCGCAGTGGCTTTCCTCGAGTAAATTGGATCCACAGTGGGTTATCTTGGGTGGTATGGACGCGTAGTAGGTTTCCTCGAAGGAAATGCTTGAAGTAAAGGCTTTACTTCTATCGTGTAGTTTACGGCACCCAACGATTTTTTATACCATTGTCATGCCATTTTCTGCGTATTACTTCGACATCCAGTTAAAGTATATTAACGCAAAAAAAAAATTGAAATTTGTATTACTTAAATAGGCTCAGAATGTCATGAAACGTCAATATTTTAAGTCTGAGCAAAATAAATTTGTCTGTCGCGTCAGTCTGTCTGTTAGTCTTGTATCTTTTTGATGCTCACGATTACTCTGGAACTATTTAAGATATTGACTTAAAATATGGCACACGTATGTATTTTAACGAGATCTGAAACTAGATTATATTTTGATCTTATTCCGTTGCAGAGTTGAAGGGTAAATTAGGGTAAATTGGTAAATCAGACAAGAGTCAGTAAAGAAATGACAGTTCTGTGACAATCCCCCCACCACTTTTCAATCCCCCCACCACTTTTCAATCCCCCCTCCATTTTTCCCCAAGCCCCGCCCAATCCCCTCCACTCTTTCAGAACCCCCCTCCATTTTTTCCCAAGCCCCGCCCAATCTCCCCACCACTTTTCGATCCCCCCTCTACTTTTCTCCCAATCCCCCCACCAATTTCTCAGAACCCCCCTCCGTTTTTCATAAGCCACGCCCCATCCCCTCCACTCTTCCATAACCCCCTCCATTTTTTCCCCAAGCCCCACCCAATCCCCTCCACTCTTTCAGAACCCCCCTCCATTTTTTCCCAAGCCCCGCCCAATCTCCCCACCACTTTTCAATCCCCCTTCCACTTTCTCATAACCCTCCCACCCCACCATAATTGAAACCCCCACCTCCCATCCCTACCACCATTCAGAATCCCCTCTCCACCTCATCACCTTATCGGAAATGTCATAAGTTAGGCAGTACATATTTTACTACTTTATCATTATGTCCGTCTGTATGGATGTGTATCAGATGTAAAAGTGTATTAAAGGAATACATGAAAATCTATCCCACCATAATTCAAACCTCCCACCTCACATCCCCACCATAATTCTGAACCCCCTTCCCTCCTCATCACCATGGAAGGGGTAATCGGAAATGTCATAGGTTGGGCAGTACATATTTTACCACTGTTCCAAATACTTTATCTGTCTGTGTATGGATGTGTATCATATTAAAAGTGTATTAAAGGAATACATGAAAATCTATCCCACCATCACCCATTGAGAGGAGTGTCATCCTTCCGCCTTCACCTTGTGTCATATTTCAAGATATTTCAAAATATTGCACCATGTTACATCATCTTGCATAATATTATGCAATATTGCATCACATTGCACCATACTTCATATTTTACATCACCCTTATCATATTTCAAGATATTTCAAAATATTACACCCTGCTACATCGTATTGCATAATATTACACAATATTGCATCACATTGCACCATATTTCAAAAATTACATCACCATTATCCTATTTCAAGATATTACACCATGTTACATCGTATTGCATAATATTACGCAATATTGCATCACATTACACCATACATTAAATATTACACCACCATTATCCTATTTCAAGATATTTCAAAATTTTGCACCACGTTACATCATCTTGCATAATATTACGCAATATTGCATCACATTGCACCACACTTCAAATATTACATCACCATTATCCTATTTCAAGATATTTCAAAGTATTGCATCATGTTACATCATCTTACATAATATTACGCAATATTGCATCACATTGCAACATACTTCAAATATTACATCACCATTATCCTATTTCAAGATATTTCAAAATATTATACCCTGTTACATCGTATTGCATAATATTACGCAATATTGCATCACATTGCACGATACTTCAAATATTACATCACCATTATCCTATTTCAAGGCATTTCAAAATATTGCACCATGTTACATCATCTTGCATAATATTACGCAATGTTGCATCACATTGCACCATACTTCAAATATTACATCACCATTATCCTATTCCAAGATATTTCAAAATATTGCACCATGTTACATCATCTTGCATAATATTACGCAATATTGCATCACATTACACCATATTTCAAATATTACATCACCATTGTCCTATTTCAAGGTATTTCAAAATATTGCACCATGTTACATCATCTTGCATAATATTACGCAATATTGCATCACGTTGCACCATACTTCAAATATTACATCCCCTTTATCCCATTTCAAGAAATTTCAATATATTGCAGCATATTACATCGTATTGCATAATATTACGCAATGTTGCATCACATTGCACCATACTTCAAATATTACACCATCTTTATCCTATTTCAAAATATTGCACCATATTTCAAAATATTGCACCATATTTCAAATATTACATCACCATTGTCCCATTTCAAGGTATTTCAAAATATTGCACTATATTACATCATCTTGCATAATATTACGCAATATTGCATCACATTGCACCATACTTCAAATATTACACCACCATTATCCTATTTCAAGATATTTGAAAATATTTGACCATGTTACATCATCTTGCATAATATTACGCAATATTGTTGCATCACATTGCACCACACTTCAAATATTACATCCCCTTTATCCCATTTCAAGATATTTCAATATATTGCACCATGTTACATCATCTTGCATAATATTACGCAATGTTGCATCACATTGCACCATACTTCAAATATTACACCACCTTTATCCTATTTCAAGATATTTCAAAATATTGCACCATGATACTTACATCATTGCATAATATTACGCAATATTGCATCATATTGCAGCATACTTCAAATATTACATCACCATTATCCCATTTCAAGATATTACACCATGTTACATCATCTTGCATAATATTACACAATATTGCATCACATTGCATCATACTTCAAATATTACACCATCTTTATCCTATTTCAAGATATTTCAAAATTTTGCACCATGTTACATCGTATTGCATAATATTACGCAATATTGCATCATATTGCACCATACTTCAAAAATTACATCACCATTATCCCATTTCAAGATATTACACCATGTTACATCGTATTGCATAATATTACGCAATATTGCATCACATTACACCATACATTAAATATTACACCACCATTATCCTATTTCAAGATATTTCAAAATTTTGCACCACGTTACATCATCTTGCATAATATTACGCAATATTGCATCACATTGCACCACACTTCAAATATTACATCACCATTATCCTATTTCAAGATATTTCAAAGTATTGCATCATGTTACATCATCTTGCATAATATTACGCAATATTGCATCACATTGCAACATACTTCAAATATTACATCACCATTATCCTATTTCAAGATATTTCAAAATATTACACCATGTTACATCGTATTGCATAATATTACGCAATATTGCATCACATTGCGCGACACTTCAAATATTACATCACCATTATCCTATTTCCCCATTATCCTATTTCAAGATATTTCAAAATATTACACCACGTTACATCATCTTGCATAATATTACGCAATATTACATCACATTGCACCATACTTCAAATATTACGTCCCCATTATCCTATTTCAAGATATTTCAAAATATTGCACCATGTTACATCATCTTGCATAATATTACGCAATATTGCATTACATTGCACCATACTTCAAATATTACATCACTATTATCATATTTCAAGATATTTCAATATATTGCACCATACTTCAAATATTACACCACCTCTATCCTATTTCAAGTCATTTCAAAATATTGCACCATATTGCATAATATCACGCAATGTTGCATCATATTGCACCATATTTCAAATATTACATCACATTGCGTCACATTTCAACATATTTCGAAATATTGCGCAATATTGCATCACATTAATTGGATTCTTAATAACTTTATTATTTATGGATGTACAGAAAATTTACCTCTAGTTATTATGTAGGGTAATTTTTTTAATGAATTTTAGTTTTTGTTTCATTAAAAACGGACAAAGTTTAAGGTAAGGCCCTTTTGACATATTACGGCAAACGATTGTATTCAATATCGACAATACCCACGTAAAATTTTAGATCGATCTGACGTCATAAAGTTGAAATATTGAAGCTATACATGATTTAACCGATTTCGCTAATACAGTAGGCATCGTCAGGTTCATTTCCAAAATTTCATTGAAATCCAATGCCATTAACTCGAGGGAAATAAAATTTCATAAATGTGAATGTGGTTTCGAGATTTAGGCATTATTAGGTGTACTATTTTGAAAAAATTAAGTAAGGAAATAATGTGCTGCACTTGCAAGCGGATATTATTTGTAAAGAATTGATATGAATATATGATAATGAAAAAAGTGTGGAGGTGTCTTACTTATCTATATTGCTATTTATCACAATAATGAAAGAAGTATTGTCAAGTCACAGTTCGATAGTAATGAAAGAAAGTGCAAACTCATGCCACCAACACCTGTACCCCCCTCCCAATACCCCCCCGCCCCCATTCCTACCCACTCCAACGGTGACTCCCCCAGGGACTGTCCTATTTATATGTATGCATTCATAATCCATATACCGTAAATATTACGCAATTTATTATAATAACATTCCTTTATAAAATTATCAAGACAATAAAATATAACACCGTAGATAAAATATCAAAGCACAGTTGTGTAATCATATAACATAAACAAAGGCTCCTTCATTCAAGATAATGAATACGTTGTCATTAGAAAAACTAGCTATAAATAGAACAATGGATTATTCTTCTCGCAATTTATCAGTTACTATATTATCTCAATAACACTTGAGTAAATAAAACTTATTTTATTTTGATAAAACTTTTATTTTATTACAGCATAAATTTATTATTAATTAAATGAAACTTAGTAACAATAAAATCTCAAATGATTAATAAAAGTTGAGATTAATATAACTTTATTATACTATGCAATGAAGCGTTTAAACATAGATAACTTGAGATGCAGATCTTTTACACGGTGGTCTATACAAATTTAGTATGCTATTGCAGGTACCCATAAACCGAGTTTTAAATGCATTTTCCTTAATGTACATACAATAATTAAAAAGATATATCACGACTAGGCACTCAAATTTTTTCCGGTTACAACACTTCTTGTTTAAAAAAAATTATGCTAAAATATTTAATAATTATTATTTCTTTACAAATATCTTAATAAATACTAGGTATTTTAGATGTAAGAGAAAATTAAGAAAGCTACTAAACTGAATGAGAATTTACTCTAATTTCTACAGAAATAATGGTTTCAGATATTTAGTAACTATAAAGCTCACATCCGAGCGTTTATGGGATAAAATATTTAGCTCAGATATCTCAGAAACTAAAACACATTTAGTATTATTTACTTAGTCGAGACTTCTATAAAGTGTTTGCTGCAAATACCGTTGGAGGGAGCCACTCACATTATTTACAACTCACCGACACTGTTTGCTTGACTTTATTTGTTAGAATAATGTATTGTATGAATATCTCATAATATTTTAGATTATCCCCTCGGGGTTAAAAAACAAGTATCAGGATCTTATAGGAAACTGAAGATGATGTCATTCACCACAAATTTTACTCATAAAAATACATCATTACACGTGATATTATTTCTACATTTTACATTTTCATGTCTAGGTATTGTACAATTTACTATTAAAATAAGAGAATTATTCTTTCCATTAACTTGCATAAACCAAAAACGTGACGTTGAATTGGTTTTATTTTTACATTCTTATCAACTATATTTGTTAACAAAATGGGTTAATGCAAAGGCAAATTTTAATAAGTGTAGAAATATAAATTTTTCTAAGGTGAGAAGCAACTTCGTGTTTAAAACTTTTTACTAGGATTAACAGATTTCGAGAAAATCACATGCATACTTTTACTTTTATCAGCGATTCATTATTTTTGTGATCATCTATCTAGTGATTTTTCTAAATTATTATTGTAGCCGCGAAAAACACTTTTAATTATTTAAACATTATAGAAATTATGATAAAAGTACAACAATTTTCTAGAATTTGCGATGGAAAATGTTTAATTTTGTCAAACGGAATCTAAAGTGATGAAATCCTACTACAAAGAAATTAAACATAATGACATTACTACCGGATTAAATAAAACAGTGTCTTTTAAACATCAAAATGAAGTGCTACATCAAAACGAGATCAATTATACTCATATTCTACAAAATATGGATAACTCCACTCGAAAAAACCAGAGATGGGATAGGTTATCATATAAAACACAGATATATTACCTCATAATGCAGAAACATAGAAAATAATTAAAATTTAGAATAAAAAAAAATATTTCCAGTAAAGAACATTTTATAGCGATACAAAGTTTTTTGAATAGTAATTTAAGTCTGATCTAAATAGATGCGATGTATTATAGGTATTTTAGTTTTTGACGATATTTCACTATTTTTTACCAACGAAGGAGTAGGTTCAACAACGAATGAATGCTGAGAATGTTATCTATACCAGCTATATGGAGGGGGCTGAGAGCGGCTTACTTATGACCGTTGAATATCAGTTGAATTAATTTCAGCCTAAAGTTTTGTTGTTGTGTACTTGTGTTCGAAAATCAAATGACAACGCTTTCGTTTGATCTGGATCAGGAGTAAGCAGTTTTCATATACATATCTTTGGAAAATAATAGCACATACTTTGAATATTTTTTAATTTAAATGCATGCATAAATAAATATTTTGTTTTTTTCAGCGATTTAAGCATGTCTCTACCGTTACCCCGCAGATGTAGTTCATGCGATGGAGATTTGTGTTTGTGTCCCTGGGACGAGGAGCCGTATGTAAAATTTAATGCTTTCTAATATTCTCAGATTTAACAAGGAAGTTTTTTGTCAGAATACATCTCGAGGAAGGGTATATTGCTCAAGGTGAGCCTCCAAAATCTCCTCTTCCAGTCATGCTATTAATCCAACCAGAGCCTATCTCTATGGATCAGGAGTAAGTAGTTTTCAAATACATTTTCTTTAAAAAATAATACCACGTACTTATACACCCATTTCGCTTAAAACTAAGTGTGATTTGTTCTAATACTTTGAACATCTTTAATTTAAATGCACACATAAATAAATATTTTGGCTTTTCAGTGATTTAAGCATGTCTCTACCGCTACCTCGCAGATGTAATTCATGTGATGGAGATTTGTGCTTGTATCCCTGGGACGAGAAGCCGTAAGTAAATTTTAATGCTTTCTAATATTCTCAGATTTAACAAGGAAGTTTTTTGTCAGAATACACCTTGAGGAAGGGTATATTGGTCAAGGGGGACCTTCACCACCACCATCACCACCACCATCACCACCTACAAAACCATAGATATATGTGTACTTCTACTAAATATATGCATATATATTTAGTAGCACGTATTACTATATGTATTCTAATTATGTAATTTAGTCATAGATTGATAACATAGAAATAGTGTGACGTTGTGGCCTCATCTGTCATCAGTATTAATAAATTAATTTGAAAATAACACTTCAGTATTTATTTGAGCAACAGTGAAGACAGTCATAATGTCGGATTCTAGTATTGAAAATGATTCATTTTCATTCACTTCACCATGTTCATCTCCTTATTGGAAATATGTGGATAGTATTCTTGTAAATTGTAGAGAGAAAATTAAACAGGAGAAACAACTAATCAACGAAGTAAAATATTCATTATCAAATTCTACTCTACAAGTCTCGACAGGAATAAGCGGTGCTAGAGGTTTCGAGCCATCAGTCAGACTTATCAGTTCAACTGATGTAATTTCGCTTATGGATTTGGATTGGTATGATTTTATTGCAAATATTGATATTACACCGGACAATGACAAAGAAAAGGAATTCATTGAAACTGTAATGGAGTTTGAAAATTTTAAAATATCCAGTCAACTATGTATGGATGAACATCTATTATTACTAGAAAGTGGTGATAGTGTTATATATATTAATGATGAGTGTATCAAAGAACTTGTCAAGATTAAACATTTAGTTAATTTTAGATTAGACTTTTTACAGTGTTTAGATTTTAAGAACTTTTATAATAATACTATGCTGTATAT
The DNA here is from genome assembly GCA_936432065.2 of Rutpela maculata. Lineage (NCBI taxonomy): Eukaryota > Metazoa > Arthropoda > Insecta > Coleoptera > Cerambycidae > Rutpela > Rutpela maculata. The sequence continues at coordinate 44,904,877 of OW386289.2, forward strand.
TACTAATTTTGATTGTGGCAAGGAAACATATGTTGATAAATTAAAAAACCTATGTAATTTAAATAAATGTGAGCAAGCTTACTGTTTACTAGAGTATATAGAATTTAATAAAAATACAATTGTTCTTGATATTGATAGGATGGTGATGTATAATGCTAATTAAAATAAATTTTATGAAATCATCTAGCGTGTGTTTATTTTATAAATACTAAATATAACTAGAAATAAGTGAATATCCAAGTCAGGTTGGCCGAGTGGTCTAAGGCGTCAAATTTAAGCTCTGATTCCCCTATGGGAGCGTGGATTCGAATCCCACACCTGACAAAAAAAATGTTTATTTTGTCATTACAACATATTTTATTATTGTCGTTTTCATATAAAATATATTGGTATAGAGCAGAGTGTGAATATGACTGGGAAGTTTGTAATAAAACGCTGTAAAATGTGCTAACAAAAATTTATTTAATAATTCCCATATCTCGTAAAGTATTTACATAAACATCATATTTCATGCCTAGACGCCTGTTCAACCTTATCGCTTCAACCAAGTCATTAGGGTCGGTATCTGAATCCCAATTTAATATATCTTCATTTTTCATTATCTCAGAAGTTTTTTGATAATTATCAAAAACACTATGCTTGGAACGTCTCACAACTTGCTGCTCTGACGTCAAATCTACTGCAGACGGCGCTGCTGAGTTTTCTAATTCTTCGTTTGCTTGTATTTTATGTTCAGCAGGAGATGTATACTTTCCTCCAAGTAACGTTATCACCTGTCTATTTTGATTTTTCCTTTCATCTTCAATTGTCTGAGATGGTCGACTAATGCTTTCCGAGGTCACTACCCGGCTATTGCATGGAATATATGGAGTATTGTTGTGCACTTTTTGTAAGTGACTTTTTAAGTTATCCTGTCTTTTAAATGTTTTATTACACAAATCACACTGAAAAGATTTGTTTTTATGAATATTAGCGTGACGGCTTAACCCACTGAACCAAGTGAATGTTGCATTACAGATATTACAGGTATACATGTTTTACGTTTCACTCTATGACATCAAATGATATAACTAGTATGTTATCCCCATTTATCCTTATTATCCTTAATTACCCTCGTTTTATCCTTATTTACCCTTGTTTTATCCCTATTTACCCTCGTTTTACCCTTATTTACCCTCGTTTTATCCTTAATTACCCTTATTTACCCTTAATTACCCTCGTTTTACCCTTATTTATCCTTGTTTTACCCTTATTTACCCTTAATTACCCTCATTTATCCTTGTTTTATCAGTAATTACCCTTGTTTTAGCGCTAAAACAAGGGTAATTACGGATAAAACAAGGATAAATGAGGGTAATTAAGGGTAAATAAGGGTAAAACGAGGATAAATAAGGGTAAAACGAGGGTAATTAAGGGTAAATAAGGGTAATTAAGGATAAAACGAGGGTAAATAAGGGTAAAACGAGGGTAAATAGGGATAAAACAAGGGTAAATAAGGATAAAACGAGGGTAATTAAGGATAATAAGGATAAATGGGGATAACATACTAGTTATATCATTTGATGTCATAGAGTGAAACGTAAAACATGTATACCTGTAATATCTGTAATGCAACATTCACTTGGTTCAGTGGGTTAAGCCGTCACGCTAATATTCATAAAAACAAATCTTTTCAGTGTGATTTGTGTAATAAAACATTTAAAAGACAGGATAACTTAAAAAGTCACTTACAAAAAGTGCACAACAATACTCCATATATTCCATGCAATAGCCGGGTAGTGACCTCGGAAAGCATTAGTCGACCATCTCAGACAATTGAAGATGAAAGGAAAAATCAAAATAGACAGGTGATAACGTTACTTGGAGGAAAGTATACATCTCCTGCTGAACATAAAATACAAGCAAACGAAGAATTAGAAAACTCAGCAGCGCCGTCTGCAGTAGATTTGACGTCAGAGCAGCAAGTTGTGAGACGTTCCAAGCATAGTGTTTTTGATAATTATCAAAAAACTTCTGAGATAATGAAAAATGAAGATATATTAAATTGGGATTCAGATACCGACCCTAATGACTTGGTTGAAGCGATAAGGTTGAACAGGCGTCTAGGCATGAAATATGATGTTTATGTAAATACTTTACGAGATATGGGAATTATTAAATAAATTTTTGTTAGCACATTTTACAGCGTTTTATTACAAACTTCCCAGTCATATTCACACTCTGCTCTATACCAATATATTTTATATGAAAACGACAATAATAAAATATGTTGTAATGACAAAATAAACATTTTTTTTGTCAGGTGTGGGATTCGAATCCACGCTCCCATAGGGGAATCAGAGCTTAAATTTGACGCCTTAGACCACTCGGCCAACCTGACTTGGATATTCACTTATTTCTAGTTATATTTAGTATTTATAAAATAAACACACGCTAGATGATTTCATAAAATTTATTTTAATTAGCATTATACATCACCATCCTATCAATATCAAGAACAATTGTATTTTTATTAAATTCTATATACTCTAGTAAACAGTAAGCTTGCTCACATTTATTTAAATTACATAGGTTTTTTAATTTATCAACATATGTTTCCTTGCCACAATCAAAATTAGTAATATACAGCATAGTATTATTATAAAAGTTCTTAAAATCTAAACACTGTAAAAAGTCTAATCTAAAATTAACTAAATGTTTAATCTTGACAAGTTCTTTGATACACTCATCATTAATATATATAACACTATCACCACTTTCTAGTAATAATAGATGTTCATCCATACATAGTTGACTGGATATTTTAAAATTTTCAAACTCCATTACAGTTTCAATGAATTCCTTTTCTTTGTCATTGTCCGGTGTAATATCAATATTTGCAATAAAATCATACCAATCCAAATCCATAAGCGAAATTACATCAGTTGAACTGATAAGTCTGACTGATGGCTCGAAACCTCTAGCACCGCTTATTCCTGTCGAGACTTGTAGAGTAGAATTTGATAATGAATATTTTACTTCGTTGATTAGTTGTTTCTCCTGTTTAATTTTCTCTCTACAATTTACAAGAATACTATCCACATATTTCCAATAAGGAGATGAACATGGTGAAGTGAATGAAAATGAATCATTTTCAATACTAGAATCCGACATTATGACTGTCTTCACTGTTGCTCAAATAAATACTGAAGTGTTATTTTCAAATTAATTTATTAATACTGATGACAGATGAGGCCACAACGTCACACTATTTCTATGTTATCAATCTATGACTAAATTACATAATTAGAATACATATAGTAATACGTGCTACTAAATATATATGCATATATTTAGTAGAAGTACACATATATCTATGGTTTTGTAGGTGGTGATGGTGGTGGTGATGGTGGTGGTGAAGGTCCCCCTTGACCAATATACCCTTCCTCAAGGTGTATTCTGACAAAAAACTTCCTTGTTAAATCTGAGAATATTAGAAAGCATTAAAATTTACTTACGGCTTCTCGTCCCAGGGATACAAGCACAAATCTCCATCACATGAATTACATCTGCGAGGTAGCGGTAGAGACATGCTTAAATCACTGAAAAGCCAAAATATTTATTTATGTGTGCATTTAAATTAAAGATGTTCAAAGTATTAGAACAAATCACACTTAGTTTTAAGCGAAATGGGTGTATAAGTACGTGGTATTATTTTTTAAAGAAAATGTATTTGAAAACTACTTACTCCTGATCCATAGAGATAGGCTCTGGTTGGATTAATAGCATGACTGGAAGAGGAGATTTTGGAGGCTCACCTTGAGCAATATACCCTTCCTCGAGATGTATTCTGACAAAAAACTTCCTTGTTAAATCTGAGAATATTAGAAAGCATTAAATTTTACATACGGCTCCTCGTCCCAGGGACACAAACACAAATCTCCATCGCATGAACTACATCTGCGGGGTAACGGTAGAGACATGCTTAAATCGCTGAAAAAAACAAAATATTTATTTATGCATGCATTTAAATTAAAAAATATTCAAAGTATGTGCTATTATTTTCCAAAGATATGTATATGAAAACTGCTTACTCCTGATCCAGATCAAACGAAAGCGTTGTCATTTGATTTTCGAACACAAGTACACAACAACAAAACTTTAGGCTGAAATTAATTCAACTGATATTCAACGGTCATAAGTAAGCCGCTCTCAGCCCCCTCCATATAGCTGGTATAGATAACATTCTCAGCATTCATTCGTTGTTGAACCTACTCCTTCGTTGGTAAAAAATAGTGAAATATCGTCAAAAACTAAAATACCTATAATACATCGCATCTATTTAGATCAGACTTAAATTACTATTCAAAAAACTTTGTATCGCTATAAAATGTTCTTTACTGGAAATATTTTTTTTTATTCTAAATTTTAATTATTTTCTATGTTTCTGCATTATGAGGTAATATATCTGTGTTTTATATGATAACCTATCCCATCTCTGGTTTTTTCGAGTGGAGTTATCCATATTTTGTAGAATATGAGTATAATTGATCTCGTTTTGATGTAGCACTTCATTTTGATGTTTAAAAGACACTGTTTTATTTAATCCGGTAGTAATGTCATTATGTTTAATTTCTTTGTAGTAGGATTTCATCACTTTAGATTCCGTTTGACAAAATTAAACATTTTCCATCGCAAATTCTAGAAAATTGTTGTACTTTTATCATAATTTCTATAATGTTTAAATAATTAAAAGTGTTTTTCGCGGCTACAATAATAATTTAGAAAAATCACTAGATAGATGATCACAAAAATAATGAATCGCTGATAAAAGTAAAAGTATGCATGTGATTTTCTCGAAATCTGTTAATCCTAGTAAAAAGTTTTAAACACGAAGTTGCTTCTCACCTTAGAAAAATTTATATTTCTACACTTATTAAAATTTGCCTTTGCATTAACCCATTTTGTTAACAAATATAGTTGATAAGAATGTAAAAATAAAACCAATTCAACGTCACGTTTTTGGTTTATGCAAGTTAATGGAAAGAATAATTCTCTTATTTTAATAGTAAATTGTACAATACCTAGACATGAAAATGTAAAATGTAGAAATAATATCACGTGTAATGATGTATTTTTATGAGTAAAATTTGTGGTGAATGACATCATCTTCAGTTTCCTATAAGATCCTGATACTTGTTTTTTAACCCCGAGGGGATAATCTAAAATATTATGAGATATTCATACAATACATTATTCTAACAAATAAAGTCAAGCAAACAGTGTCGGTGAGTTGTAAATAATGTGAGTGGCTCCCTCCAACGGTATTTGCAGCAAACACTTTATAGAAGTCTCGACTAAGTAAATAATACTAAATGTGTTTTAGTTTCTGAGATATCTGAGCTAAATATTTTATCCCATAAACGCTCGGATGTGAGCTTTATAGTTACTAAATATCTGAAACCATTATTTCTGTAGAAATTAGAGTAAATTCTCATTCAGTTTAGTAGCTTTCTTAATTTTCTCTTACATCTAAAATACCTAGTATTTATTAAGATATTTGTAAAGAAATAATAATTATTAAATATTTTAGCATAATTTTTTTTAAACAAGAAGTGTTGTAACCGGAAAAAATTTGAGTGCCTAGTCGTGATATATCTTTTTAATTATTGTATGTACATTAAGGAAAATGCATTTAAAACTCGGTTTATGGGTACCTGCAATAGCATACTAAATTTGTATAGACCACCGTGTAAAAGATCTGCATCTCAAGTTATCTATGTTTAAACGCTTCATTGCATAGTATAATAAAGTTATATTAATCTCAACTTTTATTAATCATTTGAGATTTTATTGTTACTAAGTTTCATTTAATTAATAATAAATTTATGCTGTAATAAAATAAAAGTTTTATCAAAATAAAATAAGTTTTATTTACTCAAGTGTTATTGAGATAATATAGTAACTGATAAATTGCGAGAAGAATAATCCATTGTTCTATTTATAGCTAGTTTTTCTAATGACAACGTATTCATTATCTTGAATGAAGGAGCCTTTGTTTATGTTATATGATTACACAACTGTGCTTTGATATTTTATCTACGGTGTTATATTTTATTGTCTTGATAATTTTATAAAGGAATGTTATTATAATAAATTGCGTAATATTTACGGTATATGGATTATGAATGCATACATATAAATAGGACAGTCCCTGGGGGAGTCACCGTTGGAGTGGGTAGGAATGGGGGCGGGGGGGTATTGGGAGGGGGGTACAGGTGTTGGTGGCATGAGTTTGCACTTTCTTTCATTACTATCGAACTGTGACTTGACAATACTTCTTTCATTATTGTGATAAATAGCAATATAGATAAGTAAGACACCTCCACACTTTTTTCATTATCATATATTCATATCAATTCTTTACAAATAATATCCGCTTGCAAGTGCAGCACATTATTTCCTTACTTAATTTTTTCAAAATAGTACACCTAATAATGCCTAAATCTCGAAACCACATTCACATTTATGAAATTTTATTTCCCTCGAGTTAATGGCATTGGATTTCAATGAAATTTTGGAAATGAACCTGACGATGCCTACTGTATTAGCGAAATCGGTTAAATCATGTATAGCTTCAATATTTCAACTTTATGACGTCAGATCGATCTAAAATTTTACGTGGGTATTGTCGATATTGAATACAATCGTTTGCCGTAATATGTCAAAAGGGCCTTACCTTAAACTTTGTCCGTTTTTAATGAAACAAAAACTAAAATTCATTAAAAAAATTACCCTACATAATAACTAGAGGTAAATTTTCTGTACATCCATAAATAATAAAGTTATTAAGAATCCAATTAATGTGATGCAATATTGCGCAATATTTCGAAATATGTTGAAATGTGACGCAATGTGATGTAATATTTGAAATATGGTGCAATATGATGCAACATTGCGTGATATTATGCAATATGGTGCAATATTTTGAAATGACTTGAAATAGGATAGAGGTGGTGTAATATTTGAAGTATGGTGCAATATATTGAAATATCTTGAAATATGATAATAGTGATGTAATATTTGAAGTATGGTGCAATGTAATGCAATATTGCGTAATATTATGCAAGATGATGTAACATGGTGCAATATTTTGAAATATCTTGAAATAGGATAATGGGGACGTAATATTTGAAGTATGGTGCAATGTGATGTAATATTGCGTAATATTATGCAAGATGATGTAACGTGGTGTAATATTTTGAAATATCTTGAAATAGGATAATGGGGAAATAGGATAATGGTGATGTAATATTTGAAGTATCGCGCAATGTGATGCAATATTGCGTAATATTATGCAATACGATGTAACATGGTGTAATATTTTGAAATATCTTGAAATAGGATAATGGTGATGTAATATTTGAAGTATGTTGCAATGTGATGCAATATTGCGTAATATTATGCAAGATGATGTAACATGATGCAATACTTTGAAATATCTTGAAATAGGATAATGGTGATGTAATATTTGAAGTGTGGTGCAATGTGATGCAATATTGCGTAATATTATGCAAGATGATGTAACGTATATCTTGAAATGGGATAATGGTGATGTAATATTTGAAGTATGCTGCAATATGATGCAATATTGCGTAATATTATGCAATGATGTAAGTATCATGGTGCAATATTTTGAAATATCTTGAAATAGGATAAAGGTGGTGTAATATTTGAAGTATGGTGCAATGTGATGCAACATTGCGTAATATTATGCAAGATGATGTAACATGGTGCAATATATTGAAATATCTTGAAATGGGATAAAGGGGATGTAATATTTGAAGTGTGGTGCAATGTGATGCAACAATATTGCGTAATATTATGCAAGATGATGTAACATGGTCAAATATTTTCAAATATCTTGAAATAGGATAATGGTGGTGTAATATTTGAAGTATGGTGCAATGTGATGCAATATTGCGTAATATTATGCAAGATGATGTAATATAGTGCAATATTTTGAAATACCTTGAAATGGGACAATGGTGATGTAATATTTGAAATATGGTGCAATATTTTGAAATATGGTGCAATATTTTGAAATAGGATAAAGATGGTGTAATATTTGAAGTATGGTGCAATGTGATGCAACATTGCGTAATATTATGCAATACGATGTAATATGCTGCAATATATTGAAATTTCTTGAAATGGGATAAAGGGGATGTAATATTTGAAGTATGGTGCAACGTGATGCAATATTGCGTAATATTATGCAAGATGATGTAACATGGTGCAATATTTTGAAATACCTTGAAATAGGACAATGGTGATGTAATATTTGAAATATGGTGTAATGTGATGCAATATTGCGTAATATTATGCAAGATGATGTAACATGGTGCAATATTTTGAAATATCTTGGAATAGGATAATGGTGATGTAATATTTGAAGTATGGTGCAATGTGATGCAACATTGCGTAATATTATGCAAGATGATGTAACATGGTGCAATATTTTGAAATGCCTTGAAATAGGATAATGGTGATGTAATATTTGAAGTATCGTGCAATGTGATGCAATATTGCGTAATATTATGCAATACGATGTAACAGGGTATAATATTTTGAAATATCTTGAAATAGGATAATGGTGATGTAATATTTGAAGTATGTTGCAATGTGATGCAATATTGCGTAATATTATGTAAGATGATGTAACATGATGCAATACTTTGAAATATCTTGAAATAGGATAATGGTGATGTAATATTTGAAGTGTGGTGCAATGTGATGCAATATTGCGTAATATTATGCAAGATGATGTAACGTGGTGCAAAATTTTGAAATATCTTGAAATAGGATAATGGTGGTGTAATATTTAATGTATGGTGTTGAAGTGTGGTGCAATGTGATGCAATATTGCGTAATATTATGCAAGATGATGTAACGTGGTGCAAAATTTTGAAATATCTTGAAATAGGATAATGGTTGTGTAATATTTAATGTATGGTGTAATGTGATGCAATATTGCGTAATATTATGCAATACGATGTAACATGGTGTAATATCTTGAAATAGGATAATGGTGATGTAATTTTTGAAATATGGTGCAATGTGATGCAATATTGTGTAATATTATGCAATACGATGTAGCAGGGTGTAATATTTTGAAATATCTTGAAATATGATAAGGGTGATGTAAAATATGAAGTATGGTGCAATGTGATGCAATATTGCATAATATTATGCAAGATGATGTAACATGGTGCAATATTTTGAAATATCTTGAAATATGACACAAGGTGAAGGCGGAAGGATGACACTCCTCTCAATGGGTGATGGTGGGATAGATTTTCATGTATTCCTTTAATACACTTTTAATATGATACACATCCATACACAGACAGATAAAGTATTTGGAACAGTGGTAAAATATGTACTGCCCAACCTATGACATTTCCGATTACCCCTTCCATGGTGATGAGGAGGGAAGGGGGTTCAGAATTATGGTGGGGATGTGAGGTGGGAGGTTTGAATTATGGTGGGATAGATTTTCATGTATTCCTTTAATACACTTTTACATCTGATACACATCCATACAGACGGACATAATGATAAAGTAGTAAAATATGTACTGCCTAACTTATGACATTTCCGATAAGGTGATGAGGTGGAGAGGGGATTCTGAATGGTGGTAGGGATGGGAGGTGGGGGTTTCAATTATGGTGGGGTGGGAGGGTTATGAGAAAGTGGAAGGGGGATTGAAAAGTGGTGGGGAGATTGGGCGGGGCTTGGGAAAAAATGGAGGGGGGTTCTGAAAGAGTGGAGGGGATTGGGTGGGGCTTGGGGAAAAATGGAGGGGGGTTATGGAAGAGTGGAGGGGATGGGGCGTGGCTTATGAAAAACGGAGGGGGGTTCTGAGAAATTGGTGGGGGGATTGGGAGAAAAGTAGAGGGGGGGATCGAAAAGTGGTGGGGAGATTGGGCGGGGCTTGGGAAAAAATGGAGGGGGGTTCTGAAAGAGTGGAGGGGATTGGGCGGGGCTTGGGGAAAAATGGAGGGGGGATTGAAAAGTGGTGGGGGGATTGAAAAGTGGTGGGGGGATTGTCACAGAACTGTCATTTCTTTACTACTTGCAGCTCCGATTGAATGAGACTTCTTGGCAGACACGAGGTTGGCTCCAGCGGGCCAGGGAAAGGAGTTTTCACTCCTTCATCCGTCAAACGGGCGCGTCTTCATTGCCCACGACGCCGCTGTGTCCAGGCACCTATATAAGTTTAACTGAGTTGTGTTCATGTAGAAGAACGCACTACCGGGCGTCAAAATGACGCGACACCAATTTATTTCTCAGGGGGCGCCAGTCGCGTATTACCCCGTTTTTCTACTTCCCAGGCGGGTTCGAGATAAGATGCACTTCGATAGCCGGATAATGGACCAAGGCTACACAACCACAGATCGGTAATGACGCTCTCTCTGGACATGAATTCCCTCGTTAGGAGTTTAGGCACCTTTTAATTTTCTGAATTTTTGCATAAAAAAATCCCAACCGAAGAATTTCTCTGCGGAGGGATTAATTTTGGTACGTGGTATCCACGTTTTTCCCTGTTAATAACGGACTCTATTTCTCAAAAAACGCATAAAAAAATCCCTATCAAACCTCCGTAAGGCAACCAGAAGGTCAAGTGTTAATGTGAATTAACTCGACACATCCGGTTTTCGATACAAAAGTTCCAGGGATTATAGACCGTCAACAGGCCTCAAGATCAATTAAGAAACAATAGTTCAAAGAATCCGTTTATTTAACAGAAATGGTTATACAAAATTCTCAAGATAAGAATCGTGCCTTCCCCAATCAAGGTAATGGCTTTCAGACCATACAAACGAGAGCGCTTACGCTAACGATCGATTAGGTAGAAAAGATTCATGCATACCTTCTCAGAATCAAAATGCGAGCTTTTTTTAGAGAAGTCTGAGACTATTTGTAATTCATAATTACGGCTGACTGATATTAACTTAAA